>JAIUZE010001753.1:0-34438 GCA_022085475.1 Heliosperma pusillum
AAGGTTGGTGCAAAACTCTTGCCTACCAAGTTATCTTTGATAACATTTTAATGTTCATCCATGCAAATTTCGATCTTAAAAATCAATTTACATTGAAGAGGTCGTACTTCTTCAAGTAAAATTTACCAGGTCACATACCTGACCATCATGCATGGAGTCCATTACGAATCGTATGGCTCTAAGCCATATCAAGAAGTTGGGATTAAAAACAATCTTTTATAAGTCGCATTTTAGAATTCATCACTATAAAGGAGCGATAAAATTCCACCTGACCTCCTAGGGTCCGAAGGAACAACTACTGAACAAGCAATGAGGAATACTTTTTCCGAACCATATGCTCAGTTTGTGGCTCTTGAAACATTTTCTCCCACTCTGTCTTATCAAGAAATAATCGTATTTTTTATTGAAAGACAGCATCACGAGTCACAAACGCTTTGTTCTCGTGGTCAATGTGGGATTATTGAGCACTTGTTTCATTTAAATAACTTATAAATTAGGTACGCTACCTACCCATATCTTATATGGAATGAAATCAGACTGTTTTAAATGTGTTTTATTATAGTGGGAAAAGAAATAGCAGACAAAAATATTAAGATACCAAGGTAAGTCAAATGGCTCATTTTTGTGACTTGATACAATGACACAACCATATCGTATAAGTTCTGTTTCTCTATTCACAACACCTTAATCTAAGTTATGTGTTTTAGAGAAGTTAACTGTGAAAATCTTTTTAATTTTTCACAATATCTTTGTGGTAGAATCAAAGTCAGATTACTTAGATATATTATGGTTACGAAACTTATTCGTTAATCTCCTTGATCTATGCTCGAGTGGTTAACTACTTCTTATTGAAGCTCTTTGAACTTTTTCAAAGATTTCTCTTAGCACCTCATTAAGTAGAATCAAACATAATATCTACTTAAATCGTCGGTAAATTAAGTGAAGTAATCATTACCATCTCTGGTTGTGTTTGTTATTGTACCACACATATTCTAATGTAATAGGGCCAATAACTCACTAGTTCGATTTCCTTTTAAATAAAAAGGGCACGAATCATCTTGCCTTGAATACAAGATTCGCACACACCATAAGATTCAAAATCAGATGGGTTAGGGATAGTTGTTAATACTAGCCTCTTAATGTGCTACACAATCCAGAATTAAGATTACACATAGGTCACCAATTTTGAGCCTTTTTCAATCTATATGACAAGTAATTACTAGTTTGGGTCAAGAATATAATTACCTTTGATTGGTATGGGATAACCATTGACCAAGTATAGGCATAAAAAGATACAACGTTTGTTCTATTCAAAAAAATGAAACAGTTGTGTCGTACACAAAAGTGGATACTATATTCTTTATTTAGAGGTTATGTACATAATAACGTTTATTAATGTATACCTCTAAATCCAAAACTAGATTGATCACATTATAACTTTTATATGTCTCTATAGAAATAAAACTACAATAGTTATATTTCCCTTGTAGGTCGACATTTAATTATGGTTAGTCGTCGCACGAATCATTATTATATGCATAGAATACATTGATGAAAACCATAATAGGTATCTTATACCCAAAAATTGCATTTAGCAAAATAAATGTCGATCATATAGATTTTATGGGTGAAAAATTACACCATATTTCTAACTCTTTAGAAAACTTTGGGAAGATTCTTTTCTTGTGTCCTACACTGTAAATAGAATCGTCAAAAGTTGGGTTCGACACCTTGCTTGGGTTTTGACTTTACTATTCAAAATAGTCTTGCCTTTTTCCCTTGCCTTGTGTCAAAGTCGAGCCAACCTACTCTTGAACCTTTTTCTTAACAATTAAGAATATAAACATCATTCTTAGTGCTCCCACTCACTTTCATGAATTTCTACTTAGACAAGTATATTAGAATTATTGTGAAGACTATTCTTCATTTCATTCATGGTTTTACCTTCAAAAGGATAAACATTTCATGATGTGACTACGGTATTTGCTTATTCACGATTTTAAATAAATCAATTAACCTAGTCGTCCCAACTGATTTGGCCTCTTTTGAGGTAAGCCTCGATAAGGAGTATAATGACGACATACCAAAATACAAATATTTTCTTTGGAGCAAAATTTGATGTACCATTGTTATAAGAAGGCGTCACAAAATATTCAAAACCGCTTTTGACTAAGTGTGACTTATTCATTTACTCTCTTCATAAGAGACTTTTGCAATGGTGAATATGAGGATCAAAAGATAAAATTCATTTTGTCTTTAGCTACGGTGGTATAAACGGAGATTGCAATCAAAATGCTACCGTATAAAATAATGGAAAACTTTTCCACGATTGAACGGATTAATAAATTCATAGAAGAAAAATAATTGTCATTGCGCGAATAAAAATAAATATCAACGAAAATAAACATTCATTGCTTATATATAATTTACTTGTAAAAACAATTTTAAACAAGTCACTCATATAATGACCCCTCACGAAATTATATAAGTGATTCCAAGACTCATCTTTTAGACAAAAATAGTCATCGCATGCTACCTTTATCTAAAAATGGTAAGTCAAGAACTTGACTAATTCTACACTTAGAACTCTTGGTTGACGGATTTCAACTAAATCCATCTCCTAGTCCCAAGATAACGCTTATCTCGTTGAGTCCAATCCAATTTTGGCTTGTGATCGCATCACCCTACTTACCCGAGGTAAAAAAGGGACCCACGAGCGTGGTAGCCCTAATGAACACGGGGTTCATAGGTGTTACTAATTGGTAAGGCTAAATCTCAATTTTTTAAGTTATGTGAGAGGTCTTGTCAATTTTGTTATTAATTCCCTATAAGCGAAATAAGTCGGTGAATTGTGAATAACGTTGAATTGACAATAACGGTAAATAAAATGCATGTGTGACGATTTTGGCATGAGCGGAAATAAAGCAAGCAATCAATCAACAATAAAATCCTAGTATGGCCACCTAGCTAATCAAAATTAACTAGATAGTTACAAATTCGGAAACCAACTCCTTGGTCCCTTGCCTCTTCACTTGGAACACCTTCCAAAATGGCACCGTCTTGAAGGAGTCACCGGTCTTCATAAAAATAATTACAAAATATAGAAATATACAAATTCCTATTATAAATTTATTCTATAAAATAAAATTATTAAATTATACAAACCGGCGATACGAGATCGCAATAAAATTACAACCAAACCGTTATTCCCTTACATTACGTGTAATAACGATAAAAATAACTAGGCCATACTAGGTACAAACTTTGCATAAATTATTAAATATGACATTCATTTCATTCAACATAAATAAAATAAATTGCTGCAAAATTCATGCCAAAATCGTCCTAAGTTTCAATTCATGATATTGTAGCTCGATTCTTCAGGGATTCATCGATGTTTTAACATTAAAAATCCCAAATATCAACATTTAAATCTCATTTAAATTCAAACTAATTAACTAAACTGATTTAGAACTCAAAATTAGTCACTACTAATTTTGTTGGTCATTAATTAGAGCGATTTGATTTCATTTGCTAAATATTACGGTTTAATCATAACAATTATGAAATAAAACCAAAATAAAATATAAACATCATAAAATTTGAAAACAAAAATTTTGTACATTCTGGAACAATTCCAGGAACTATAAAAATAAAAAACATTTGCTCAAAACATTTAAATTAATTTTATGAACAAATAGCTTTGTATTTAATGGTTTTATCAAATAAAAACATTAGATATAGTAAAATAGTGAAACAAATTATGAAATTTCACCAGGAGTATCAAAATCAGAATTTGAAATGTACAAAAAGTTTTCAAGACCATAAATGGAGGTTTTAATTTTATGAACATTATAATCTCATATTATCGACTTTTATCGTATAAAAATCAATGAACATGCAATACATAAGTACAATTCACGAAATTTTACATACAATATGTAAGAAATTCATGTGAGATCATATTAAAATTTCACGGCCAGAATCAACATGAAACTATTTTTAGTTAACTTTTAACTCATAAAATGCATGTTAACTTGGTTTAAACGCCAAAAATCAAAATAAATAGCAAATTAATCCCTAAAATCACGAAATTTAACCAAAAACATTTTGAGGTCAGTAGGTATACATGCACCAAAAAGTTTCGTCAGAATCGTATTTTAACTCAAAATCTTTGATTTATTAGTTATCTTATAACTTTAATAAAAATGTCCAAAATGAACATGCATGCTACAAGCTAGCTCTGATACCAATGAAAGTCCATAGACCTTAATTAGACTCCTCTAATTATTTACTAAATTACTTATTAATTTAGTTTATAATGATCTATGTAACATGCATGCAAATATAAAGACATTTATATAAGAGAAGAAATTTCCTCACATTGATATGGAAAATATAAGGGCACAACAAGAACTCCTTCTTGTTGTTCTTGAGCTACAAATATGGATGAACACAAACAATCTCGAAAGTAGAAGATCTCCTCTAAGTTGCACCAAGATTAACCCAAATAATCTACTCTTATTATTAACTAGATAATAAGATAGATATTATACTACTAATATTATGACTATATTACTACACTAGTAATACTTAGTAAATATTAGTATTTGAGAGTTTTTAGTGAGAGGAAGAATTTTAGAAAGAAGTATGACAATTGAACAAAATCAAGTAATGAAAAATGAACAACCAATGTTCATTATCTAGCCACTTTGGCCGGATGATCTAGTCCTTAAAAGGACTCTTATTTTGTTTGATTTGTTCACATGCATTTGAGTGGAGTGTTGTAGAAAAGATGATGATTGTTTTATACTTGTTATGTCACTTTCAATAAGTAACTAAAGAGTAAAAACAAGAACAAAATCATCACCATTTAACTACTACCATAACCGGCCATCATGTACCTAGTTTGGTCCATTTTGATTTTTGATATTTGTCTCACAAATACTTATTGATCATATGGTTAATTATCTTGTATAATTAAGTGTTAATTTGATCATATAACAATTATATGACTCAATTAAATAATATGTACTTAACATTTTAAGTAATATTTTACCATTATATCAATATATAATGGGTCCCACAATGCTTAGTTAATTTATTTTACAACTCCTTGTAAATATAATTAACTAATTACCTCTATCTCAAAACCTCAACTAATTTAGTAATTTAACGATTAATTACTAAGTTAAATCTTATTTAATCGTATTAAAATAAGATATAAATTTATTAGTCAATTATCGCATAATTGAAAAATAAGCTTAATCGAATTTGAGTTCTTAACTCAATTTCTAACAATTAACTCTCGTACATATCGAATATATGTAATGTACTAATTAACTGTATCGTATACAAATAATTAGTTACTATTTGGATTTCATCCTTTAGGTGTGACCGAAAGGGATCAGTTGATCACCGCCGTCAAACGACAATAACGTCAAACTCTAGTTAGCCAACCGTTATTGATTTACGTTAATCAACTGACTAATCATATATGTAGTCAATAATTATCCCAATTATATTCCATAATAAGATTGACTATGTGGCGCACTATTGTGGAGGACACCTACTCCAACAGATCCAAGAACAATCTCCAAATTAGAAGACCTCCTTCAAGTTGCACCAAGATGAAACCAAATAATCTAATCTTATTATTAACTAGATAATAAGATAGATAAAATACTACCAATATTAGTATATATTACTACACTAGTAATACTTAGTAAATACTAGTATCATGAGAGTTTTAGTGAGAGGAAAAGTTTTAGAGAGAGGTGTGAATTAAGCATAAATCAAGTAGTGAAAAAATGAACAAGCATTGTCCATTTTATGGATACTATGGCCGGACCACCTAGTCCATGTGGCCTCTTATTTTTGATATTTTATTCACATGCAATTGTAGTAGAGTATGGTAGTGTATGTAATGATTTGGAATGCATGATATGTCATTATCATAAGGTTGCTTGTTTGCATAAACAAGAACAATTATCATCACTACTACTACTACCATGACCGGTGATGAGGTGTTTATCGTCAATCCACACATCAAAAATAAACCCGATATAAGTAGTATATAGGGGTCGAATCCACGAGGATGGAGGGGTCAACTACAAGGTTGAATGAGTCCTATTCTAGCCTAACAAGAGTTGGGTTAGAAGATTAACTAAGAACTAGTAAATGCAAGAAATTGCTAATATGATATGGGCGAAAACAATTTAAGGGAAACTAAGGTAAAGGGTTCACCTTAGGGGGAATTAATGGGTTAGTCAAGTAATTAGCAAGTGGGTAATAGGTTTGAGTAGAACTAATTGCTAATGTCTCAACAATTAATAATCTTCAACAAAGCTATCGCATTTGTCTCAAATTACTCATATAAACACTAGTCTAATCATTTCTACCACCGTCGCTTAAGAGATAATCAAACAATACTTGATAAAGTGGGTAACTTTCGTTTACACAGTTCATCAAACACCTAGTGTGCATATGGGTAATACTAAAATTATTACCACAAGTCTACTAATCACTAAACCAATTATCCCACGTAATCCTCCCTTAGGCTCCCCCTAAACCCTAGAAGGAGACTACTCACTCATGTTGAAGGAAAGCAAACAACTAAACAGTAGGGAGATGAACATCATGCTTTGGAAATGAATAACTCTAACAATCAAATGACAAATAATTAACTTGGAATGAAATAAATTGCATAAACAACTAAAAGATGAGAAATTTATACCAACAATGCTTGTATTAATGAATAGGGAGAATGTCTTCACCCAAAATCTTCAATACAAACCCAAGACTATGATAGTTCTACTAAGAGAGACTAGATCTACTAACTTGAATTGAGAAATTAAACTTTAATTAAGGAACGATTAAGAGAGTAATTAGTGAGTATTTAGAGATTACAAATTTTCTAGGGTTTTGTGCTAAGAGTTGATAAAAAGCTGCTTACAAAAATTAGGGGAAAGGTATATATAGGTATCTCAAAATTAAGAAAGAAAATAGAAAAGAGGGCAAAAATGCGGAGTTGTGTTCCTGGCCGGCCGCCGCCCCTCTGACCGGCCTGGAGCACATCAGAACCTTCCTTCTTTTCGTTTTCAAAAAATAATCTAAGTATGAGAAATAGGGTCCCAGCCGGGTGCCCGGCCGCCGGCCATCGACCGGCCTGGAGCACTTTAAAATTCTCGAATGTTGTCTGATGTTGCGCGAGCCGGGTGGTAGGCCGGCCGCTGGGTGCCCGGCCGGCGCTACCTGGCCCATTTCTTCTCCCTTTCTTTTTCCTTTCTTTGTGGGGGTTGTGGTCCGAGCCGGGTGGCCGGCCGCCGGGTGGAGGACCGGCCTGCGCCACCTGAGGGCTCCTTCTCCTCATTTCTTCTTCTCATCTCCGAATCCCGACTCATGCAAGGCCTTTGTGCACCGATTTCTTCGTTTCCCCCTTAATTCCTGCAAAATGATACCGACATTAATAGCACGGGAAATCGGGAAGCAAAATGCAATTAAGGGTACGCAAATCGTGTAGACGGGCCAAAATGGGGACGAAAACAAGAGGAAAAATGTAACTAATTAAATGCTTATCAAAATTCCCCACACTTAAGACTTAGTCGTCCTCGAGTAAGTAAACAAGATTCGAGACCCATATGTACCCTTATTCAACACTACACTAATACTAAGGCTACTACCTAAACTACTAATAATATCCGACGGTAGGCAATTAACGGGCCTCCTCCGTCCCTTCAACTCACAACGAGATACTCATGAGGTAGAGTACCTCCTTGCAAGGCAAGTAGGGGCTTGCACAAAATCGCGATACATCCGAATGATAAGCACGTAAGACCATGACAAGAATGCATCTAACAAAAGAAAAATCACACGCCTCATCCATGTGACGGAAGTATCTATGAGGGAAACCGTCTAAATAAATGCATGATCCTTATAAGCCACTAGTATCATAAAGCATGGAAAAATGTTCGCCTCCTAGCGGTGCAAGTCTAATGAGAATTTTGAGCTCCGTCTACTATTTGCTTGGTCAAAAGTGATAAAATGGAAGATGGAAATGAAATCCTCGTGAAGTTATTAAGCACATTAGCATATGGAATTCACGTTTCTCAAATAAATGAGACACAAGGGTCGTCCCGCCTCACTATGCAACTCAAGGGCAAATGATCCAAGATGGGTTAAAGGAAAAGGATATTTGAGTCTAATTGCTTGCAAAATTTTCATTTCAGCACTTTGCTTTTTTTTTTTTTTCTTTTTCTTTCTTTTTGAGTTGCATTATTGATTTGCAATTATTGGCATGAAAGCACACGGTTTCCGTCAAGGACACGCGGTCGGAACCAACAATAGGGGTATCCCCACCGTAGTGGCATCGAAAGGGACCCTAGATATGGGTCCACTAGAATCCCTAGAAGTTCCGTTTTGCATTTCCTTGACGAAAACAAGAAAACATGATACTTGACTCAATATTTTTAGCTTGTTTGATTTGTTTCCTTTGTTGAGTAAGAGTGGAAGAACAATGAATCAAGGTTGGTTGCATAGCAAGACGGTCACCTAAGAATTCTTTCAACTAACGGAATATTCACATCAATTGAGGTTGTCGAGGTGGAATAAGCGCAAACTCATGACTCGGCATTAGTAGACGGGTCAAAACTCACTAGAAATGCACAACCCAGGGCGTCTAATATTCCACGATTAAGATGAACACTTTATGAATAAAAAAAAAAAGTAGCTAAAAGGGACTATGCACATTCAACAAGTTTTCCAAAAAGACAATTATAAAATCATTTTTCTAAATGCAACTATATGTCATGATGCAATCTAGCATATATACAACCTAAATTCACATGCTCTAACCGACTATACGACACACAAGCTAATGCTATCTCCTAACAACACACAAGTGGCACACACGCCAATCAACAAAATATACAACATCGTCATCAACACATCCCGTCCTCAAGGAAGAGGAAAAGGAGATAAGGGAGAAGAGAATATGAAAGATCTCACCAAAGCATCTTCATTTTCCCTTTTTCGTGCCTCTTATGATGTGGGGCGCACCTATGGATGGAGATAAGAGGAAACACACGACAATATATACAAAATAAACTATATACAAACTAATTTAAACATATTTTTTTGGAAAATTTTCAAATTTTTTGATTTTTAGGCATTTTTCGACTTTTTTCAAATATCAACTATATATACAAAAGAAATAAAATCCTCCCCACACTTAAGTCTTACTCGTCCTCGGGTAAGTGACTCAAATATGAAAAGAGGGGAAAAAAAAGAAAAATAAAACAAGTTTTTGGCTCCTTTTTTTTTTGGGGTTCCCTCCCCACACTTAGGTATTTACATGGTGTGAGCGGTGAATTCAAAACAAATAACATGTTTTTGGTATTTTGGAAAGTTTTCAATTTTTTTGTGTTTTCGAATAGAATGCAAATGCATGATTCTAGTCTAAATTCTCAAAAGAAATACAATGCAAACTACACTATATGGATGCAAGACTTAACATGTGACGATATTTTACAAAATTAAATTCTAATGCAAGCCTAAATGAATGCAACTAAATGAATAACTAAACTAGGATATATTACAAGTATCTAAATGCATACAAAAATATAAACATGGTGAAGATTTGGATTTAAGGGATCATACTCATGGGTGTCCCGTCTCAGGAGAATCCACTAAAATCAGTGGATGTAGCATCAATATGGCCGCTTCCGGCCGCTGAATAAGACTCATCTACACCCCCGGCTCCCGATCCTGAGCCGGTACCATCCAATATCTCGAACCTAGGACTCATCCTATCGAACCACTCGGCATTTTGGGCCGCTGTCTCGGGATCCGCCTCCTCCTCATCAACTGCCGGTTGAGCAAAAACCGGCAAAGAATAGCAATCATGATGGACATTGAAGTCCCCAAACACCCTCGAACCCTGATCATACCCACCCTCGGGCCACATGAAATAGGATGGATGCGGGCCAGTGGGCTCCCTATACCCCTCTCTACACCAATTATCATAGGAAGGGTATTGGCCAAGAGCCAAGTCATAGTACATCCGATCCATCCTCTGGGACAAAAACGCTCTCTCCCTAGCTTCCTCCTCTCTCTCCTTAGCTGTCGTCTCTCTATCCCTAGCCGCCGCCTCGGAAGCCAAAGTCATATCTGCCATGAATTTAATCAAAGAAGGATCCAAAGGTGGGTAGCTAGGAGTGGTAGAAGAGGATGCCTCGGGTTGGGAAGATTGAGGCCAAGGACGCCATTCTTGATGATGAATAAAAGAGGGGTTCACATAAGGCAAGGTAGTAGGAGTGGGGCCTTGTTGTTCTCTCCTATAGGTGGTGACGGGGACAGTGGGATCTCGCCTAAAAGCGGTGATTGGAGCTAATTGGTCTTGCGGGTTCTCTTCAAGTGGCTGTGCAACGGGAGTATGTGACCAAGCCAAGACACGAGCCATGACACGAGCTCAAGACAAGACACAAACTCAAGACAAGACTCAACATCAAAACAACAACCTACATTCAGACAACACCATGACCAGCTATGACAATGTTCTATTCAGTCCAAGCCACAACCACTTCAAGCCTGCTAAGACAACACCACCACAACCAGAACAAAGCCTAGCCATCCACTTCCCAAGACTAGGCCACAACAAAGCTCAGCCAACAGCCCAACAAACCCAACACAACAAAAACAGCCCCCAGCCAAAAACAGCCTATCACAGCCTTTCTAAACAAGGTCCATGGGGCCCCACACAATCAAACAAGCCTAACCAACCCTCAAACCTATGTCTTGGGAAGGTCCTCTACAACTTTCCCCAGGACTTCCCTCCCCAGAAACAAACACACAAAGAGTTAGCTTAGGGACAACTTCAGACTGTCCAGATTTCAGCCTTTTTGCAGTAGTTAACATGTCACTATCAAACTTTCCTTTTATGATCAAACAAACTCGAGGGCCTTTTAGAGGGACCTTTGGCATCCATCCCACTTCAGTTGAGCTCAAGAATCAAGCTCAGAAGTCCACCCCTCCACCAGTTTCAACCCCAACAAACCCATTAAGGCAGATTGTCCTATTAGAACTACTTTTCTACTTTATTGCTTTATGCTGAACAATGTAGCTGTTATTTCTGTTTCTTTTGCAAGCCAATTGTGGCCCTAGGATGTATTGAACGAGTAGGATGTAATCTCCTTGCCTATATAAGGCCTTTTCCTAATGAATGAAAGACAGATTTGAAGTAAAACATAAAACTGAAACCTTGTTTCTGTTGCATCTCTTGGCTGTGTGCTTGAGACAACTTCCTTTGCTTTGTGCTTGGAAGTGAGCTTGGGTCCTTAGCTGTGTGCTGGGATCAAAGTTCAACCCTCAATCATTGGCTTTGTGCTTTGATTAAGGTCCTATCTTAGTTCTTTGTCAATTAGTCCAAACAGAAACAGAGTATTTGCAAAGTGTCTGAACTTCAATCAAATTGTCATTGTTTAGTTGTCTTTCTGAATAGTTTCAGTGCAAATTGGTTATCAGAGCTTTGGTTTGTGAGTTCATCTACCTAACTACATTAAAAACACAAAATACAACCATGAGTGAAGAGAGAATCACAGGTATTGAAAACACAGTTCAAGATCTTGTCAGAACTGTAATGGAGGTCTCTAGATCTGTCAATGAACTCCTTGAGGGCCAACAGAACAATGATACAAGGGGAGGCAGAGGTCGAGGAAGAGGAGCACCTTTCCCACAAGGTGGAGTAAGGAGGAGACAACCTGTAGATCAGTTTGAAATGTCAGATTCAGATGGCTCAGATCACAGTCTTCTCAGACACCAAGACAAAGATATCAAGGTAGAGATTCCTGACTTTCTAGGTAGCTTGAACCCTGATGATTTCTTAGATTGGCTAAGGTCTGTAGAAAGAGTCTTTGAGTTTAAAGGATACACTGATAGAAAGGCTTTTAAGGTTGCTATCATGAAACTAAAAGGCTATGCCTCACTTTGGTATGAAAACATGAAAACCTTGAGGGTTAGAGAAGGGAAAGAACCTGTAAAGTCATGGCTCAAACTGAAAAAGAAAATGAGAGCTAAGTTTGTCTCTAGGGACTACACTCAAGACATGTTCATTAAGCTTACTCACCTAAAGCAAGACCAAAGACCTTTAGAGTCCTACCTAAGAGACTTTGAACAACTCACTTTGCAATGTGAGGTTGTTGAGAAATCTGAACAAAAGATAGCAAGGTTCTTAGAGGGGTTGGATGAAAGGATAGCTAGCAAAGTCAGGTTACAAAACATATACTCCTTTGAGGAAGCTGTCAACTTGTCTTTAAGGGTAGAAAAATTGGGAAAAGGAAAGGCCAGTGCTTCTAAGACACCTTCCAGAACCCCCACCTTCAAACCTTTTGTAGGAGTTAAGATAGGAGAACCTGTGGTTCCTGTTAAGACTCCTTTCAACCTTGATAAAGGCAAGGCTGTTGAGGCAGGCCAAAGGAAGACTACCCCTCTCAAAAAGTGCTTTCAATGTCAAGGGTATGGACATTTTGCTAGAGAATGTCCATCTAAAAGGGCTCTGAGTACCCTAGAAGTAATCCATTGGGGAGATGATGAAGTGTTGGTCTGTGATGAAGAGATGGAAGAGCCTGAGGTAGAGGCTAGTGAGGAGTTGATAGAGCCTGATGCAGGGTTAAGTTTGGTAACATGGAGGGTAATGCATACTCAACCACAACCTTTGGAAGAGGACCAAAGACACCAGATCTTTAGGACCAGATGTACCATCAAGGGTAGAGTATGTAACCTCATTATTGATGGGGGAAGCTGCACTAATGTGGCCTCCAAAACACTGATAGACAAGCTAGCTCTACCCACCAAAGACCACCCCCTACCTTACAAACTCAGATGGCTAAACAAAGGGGCTGAGATCAAGGTGGATAAACAATGTGTTATACCTTTCTCAATTGGTAAAGGGTATGTGGATGAGAGTCTTTGTGATGTTCTACCTATGGATGCATGTCACCTTCTGCTTGGGAGACCATGGGAGTTTGATAGGGATGCCATACACCATGGGAGAGACAACACTTACACCTTCAAGTATGGGAAGAAGAAGATCACCCTAGCACCTTTACCACCTGCTTTAAAGATCAACCCAAACCCCATGAGTGAGGCTTCCAAAGAAGTCATGTTGATAAGTGAATCAGAAATAGCACAAGAGCTAAGTGAGCTACAACCTGTGTACATATTGCTAGTCAAGGAGACTGGGATGAGTATCATTGATATCCCTGAAGAGGTCAAATCTATCCTAGAAAGTTATGGTGATGTCTTCCCTACTGAGCTTCCTAGTGGACTGCCACCACTTAGAGGGATAGAGCACCACATTGACCTAGTGCCTGGAGCTATCTTACCCAACAAGCCAGCCTACAGGAGTGACCCTAAGGCTACACAAGAGCTCCAACTTCAAGTAGGTGAACTACTCAACAAGGGCTATGTCAGAGAGTCCCTCAGTCCTTGTGCTGTACCAGCCTTGCTTGTGCCAAAGAAGGATGGGACTTGGCGTATGTGTATTGATAGTAGGGCCATCAACAACATTACCATCAAGTATAGGTTTCCCATACCTAGACTTAATGATATTCTGGATGAGCTAAGTGGGGCTCAAGTGTTCACTAAGATTGATCTGAGGCAGGGCTACCACCAAGTGAGGATAAGAGCAGGGGATGAATGGAAGACAGCTTTCAAGACTAAACATGGGCTCTATGAATGGCTGGTGATGCCTTTTGGGTTGTCTAATGCCCCTAGCACCTTCATGAGGTTGATGACAGAGGTCCTAAGGCCTTACTTAGGCAAGTGTGTAGTGGTTTACTTTGATGATATTCTTATTTACAGTTCAACTAAGGGAGAACATTTGCAACATCTGAAGTTGTTGTTTGAGGTCCTAAGAGAAAACAAGTTGTATGGCAAGCTAGAGAAGTGCACCTTCATGCAGCCTGAGGTTTACTTCCTTGGGTTCATCATCTCTAAGAAAGGGGTAGCAGTTGATCCTGAGAAAGTGCAAGCAATCAAGGAATGGCCCATTCCCCAAACTGTTACTGATGTAAGAAGTTTCCATGGGTTGGCATCTTTCTATAGGAGGTTCATACAAGGGTTTAGTTCAATCATGGCCCCTATTACTGAGTGCATGAAGAAGGGAGAGTTCAAGTGGAATGAGAAGGCTGAAAGGTCCTTCAATCTGATCAAAGAGCTATTGTGCAAGTCTCCAATATTGGTTCTACCAGACTTTAACAAACTCTTTGAGGTAGAGTGTGATGCCAGTGGTCTTGGCATAGGAGCTGTGCTTACTCAAGAAAAGAAACCTGTGGCATACTTTAGTGAGAAGCTAAATGGGGCCAAGCTTAACTATTCCACATATGACAAGGAATTCTATGCCATTGTGAGGGCATTGAATCATTGGGGACACTACTTGAAGCCTAAGCCTTTTGTGCTTCATTCTGATCATGAGGCTCTCAAATACATCAATGGACAACACAAACTCAACCCCAGGCATGCCAAATGGGTAGAGTTCTTGCAATCCTTCTCATTCTCCAGCAAGTACATAGAAGGTAAGAACAATGTTGTAGCTGATGCATTGTCTAGAAGGTCTGTAATGTTGACCTTCATGGAGCAAAGGGTGTTGGGGTTTGAATTTATGAAAGAGCTCTATCAAGAGGACCCAGACTTCAAGCATGAATGGGAGGTACACCAAGAAGGGCAAGTCAAGAAAGGGAGCAAGTACACAGCTCAAGAAGGATACTTATTC
The DNA here is from genome assembly GCA_022085475.1 of Heliosperma pusillum. Lineage (NCBI taxonomy): Eukaryota > Viridiplantae > Streptophyta > Magnoliopsida > Caryophyllales > Caryophyllaceae > Heliosperma > Heliosperma pusillum. The sequence continues at coordinate 14,768 of JAIUZE010001753.1, forward strand.
TATGGAAACAAACTGTGTGTGCCTAAGGGACCTTATAGGGGACTACTGGTCAAAGAGGTTCACTCCAATGGCCTTGCTGGTCACTTTGGGGTACAGAAGACCTATGACATCTTACAAGATCAGTTCTATTGGCCTAAGATGCTCAGTGATGTGCAAGATGCCCTCAAGAGATGCAGATCTTGTCAACTAGCCAAGGCACACTTTCAAGCAGGCCCTTACACACCACTTCCAGTACCCAACAAGCCATGGGAAGACCTCAGTATGGACTTTATTGTAGCCTTACCTAGAACTCAAAGGGGAAAGGATTCAATCATGGTGGTTGTAGATAGATTCAGCAAGATGGCACATTTCATTGCTTGTAAGAAGACTGAGGATGCATTGGGGGTAGCTGAACTATACTTTAGGGAGGTTGTCAAGTTACATGGGGTCCCTAGAAGCATTGTCTCAGATAGAGACACAAAGTTCATGAGCCATTTCTGGAGAACCTTGTGGAAGCTGTTGAAGACCAGGTTATTGTTTAGTACTTCTCACCATCCCCAAACTGATGGGCAGACAGAAGTCACTAACAGAACACTAGGGAAGATCTTAAGGAGCATTGTTTCTAAGTCATTAAAAGATTGGGACCTCAAGCTAGCACAAGCTGAATTTGCCTTCAACAGAGCTCCCTCCAGCAGCACAGGTAAAAGTCCTTTTGAAACAGTTTATGGCACTAATCCTCTCATGCCTACAGACCTAGCACCAGTCAAAGGAAACAAGGCAAGCTATGATGCAAAGAAAAGAGTTGAGCAAATGATACAGATTCATGAGCAAGTCAAGAAGCAGATTGAAAGGTCCAATGAGTTGTACAAAGCTAGGTCCAAGGGGCCTAAGAAAGCAAGGGAATTCAAGGCAGGGGATCTTGTATGGTTGCATTTAAGAAAAGAGAGATTTCCAGACAAGAGGAGAAACAAGCTCATGCCAAGAGCTGATGGACCATTTGAGATATTGGAGAAGATAGGCACCAATGCTTACAAGGTGGATCTACCAGGAAGCTATGGTGTACATGGTACTTTCAATGTTGGAGACCTGAGTCCTTACCATGGTGAATCAGATGATGAAGGTGAGGAAGATTTGAGGGCAAATCCTTTTCAAGAAAAGGAGGTTGCAACGGGAGTATGTGACCAAGCCAAGACACGAGCCATGACACGAGCTCAAGACAAGACACAAACTCAAGACAAGACTCAACATCAAAACAACAACCTACATTCAGACAACACCATGACCAGCTATGACAATGTTCTATTCAGTCCAAGCCACAACCACTTCAAGCCTGCTAAGACAACACCACCACAACCAGAACAAAGCCTAGCCATCCACTTCCCAAGACTAGGCCCCAACAAAGCTCAGCCAACAGCCCAACAAACCCAACACAACAAAAACAGCCCCCAGCCAAAAACAGCCTATCACAGCCTTTCTAAACAAGGTCCATGGGGCCCCACACAATCAAACAAACCTAACCAACCCTCAAACCTATGTCTTGGGAAGGTCCTCTACAACTTTCCCCAGGACTTCCCTCCCCAGAAACAAACACACAAAGAGTTAGCTTAGGGACAACTTCAGACTGTCCAGATTTCAGCCTTTTTGCAGTAGTTAACATGTCACTATCAGACTTTCCTTTTATGATCAAACAAACTCGAGGGCCTTTTAGAGGGACCTTTGGCATCCATCCCACTTCAGTTAAGCTCAAGAATCAAGCTCAGAAGTCCACCCCTCCACCAGTTTCAACCCCAACAAACCCATTAAGGCAGATTGTCCTATTAGAACTACTTTTCTACTTTATTGCTTTATGCTGAACAATGTAGCTGTTATTTCTGTTTCTTTTGCAAGCCAATTGTGGCCCTAGGATGTATTGAACGAGTAGGATGTAATCTCCTTGCCTATATAAGGCCTTTTCCTAATGAATGAAAGACAGATTTGAAGTAAAACATAAAACTGAAACCTTGTTTCTGTTGCATCTCTTGGCTGTGTGCTTGAGACAACTTCCTTTGCTTTGTGCTTGGAAGTGAGCTTGGGTCCTTAGTTGTGTGCTGGGATCAAAGTTCAACCCTCAATCATTGGCTTTGTGCTTTGATTAAGGTCCTATCTTAGTTCTTTGTCAATTAGTCCAAACAGAAACAGAGTATTTGCAAAGTGTCTGAACTTCAATCAAATTGTCATTGTTTAGTTGTCTTTCTGAATAGTTTCAGTGCAGGCTGCTGAGGGTTCTCTTCCTCCAAGGGGAGGAGATAATGCTCACTATCGGGAATAACTCTCATAGCCTCGTTGTTTGGGAGGGGAATGGAGTTGCTCCCTCGGACCCTCCAATATAATTTCCCGTCTTCAACTCGTCTCACAACCCACTCAAGCTTTACTATTATATACTCCTCCGTCAACAAAGAACTCCCCTTCAAACACTTCAATTTTATCTCATCAAATGCATTCTTGCAAAGAGCATTGGCTATCTTTGTAACAATTCCCCTAATGTGAATACCGATAGGGCTAAAAGGATCATTAGACAATTTTTGGAAGTGGAGAGCAACGTGGTGACCAATGTTTACCCCAAATTTACTCGGCTTTTGAAACAAGTAAGCCGCTAAAATAGAGAGCTCATCGGCCCGGAAGTTGTGACACTCTTCCCTCCCAAACAAGGTCCAACCCATGAATCTATGCCATATCCGAATAGGAGCATTGTGGCAAGCATTTGTCGGCTTCTTAGCCCCCTTCTCAAATCCCATCCCCGAAATTGCGGTCCAAACATCATTCAAGTTAAAATTTTCCGGGACCTTATAAGTTTTGTGAAACTTGACACCCAAAACCTTACAAAATTTTTCCAAGGGGATGGTATAAGCGGTATTGAGGAGGCGAAAAGTAACCATCTTGACCATGCCCGTATTGCGGTCCTTTTCATGATTAAAAGAACTCATAAATTCCCATGTAAGACGGGGGTAAGTACGAAAGTGTTGGCCGTAGAGCTCCCCCATCCCTAAACCTTTATAAAGTTGTAAGGTCACGGTATCAAGGCCGAAATTTTGCATAGAATTCCTACAAATGAATCGGGAATGGGGAAGGTTACTGAACTGAAACCTCTCAGGAAATGAGTGATATCAATGTCAAATAGACTAAGGCTAGCACTCTTCTCACACACAAGAATAACTCACTCAGGATTGACTCAACAACCTGCACTAGGCCAGGCAATTCAGATAGTACTTTGCATCTTAGCACACAAGCATAGATGACAAAGGTTGTGTTAGGACTCAAGACACACAAGTAATGAATTCTAAACACTGCAGTCTTAGCTCACACAAAATTTTCACTAAGAAATGCGACAACACTTAGCTTTTGCTGAAGGATTGTTTTGAACAAAGTTCAGAATTATATTAATCAAAGTCTGCCTCTCTAGGTTACAACTTAAGCCTTTTATAGGCAATTACAACAGATCTTGACCCTTGAAAACAAAGACATCTAAGGGCTTTGAAAGCCTTACATTTTACTGAAAACAAACTACAAACTCAGCTAATGAGGACAACAAAACAGACTGCAAAACATAGAAAAGAAGACTGCAAAAGTAGGTTTGTCCCTTTCCAGAAATGGCAATTCTGCTAACTGTCTTGGGAAGTCTTTGCTTGGCTTGTTCTTGCTGTGTTTGGGACTGACAAAGGCTTCATATACGACCTTCCTAACATACTAACTACACCTGAGGTTGATCATACACAAAAATAAGGAGTTTGAACAGAATTATTGGCCTTGGAGCCAGCTGACTCCTCCATATGACCTTCATTCTTCTAGGCTGTTTTAGATGGACTTCTAGACTTTATTTGGAAAACTTGTCCTAGACTTTTCTCTTGCTAAGGACCTCAACTTTAAGGGAAAAGAAGATGGAGCCCTTGGTTGGACTTGTACTGCATGATATTTGGTTGATACTCTGACTGGTCTTGGCTGTTTTTCAGGAAACTGGACCCTGCTCTTGTGACCCTTCTTGTGGCTGTGCTTGCTTGATTTGCTGCTGCTTCTTGACTGTAATAGGGGTGCTTGGGGAGTGTTATACTTGGTGCCTTTGGTGTGGGGTTCTTGCTTATCTGGTTGGGGGTTGGTTGGGACCCTTTGGCTGCAATGGTGTAGTCCTGGCTAGCTGAGTTCTTGGCTTGATCATGATGGAGTTGTACTCCTCTTTCAAACTCTCCTTCTTGAAAAGGATTTGCCCTCAAATCCTCACTGTTCTCCTCATCAGACTCCCCATAGTATGGGCTCAGATCACCCACATTGAATGTTCCATGTACTCTATATTGTCCTGGGAGGTTAATCTTGTATGCATTGGATCCCAACTTCTCCATGACCTCAAAGGGACCCTCTGCTGTTGGACTTAGCTTGTTCTTTCTTTTGTCAGGAAGCCTCTCCTTCCTTAGGTGCAACCACACAAGATCTCCTGCCTTGAACTCTTTGGACTTCTTTGGACCCTTTGCCCTGGCCTTATACATCTCATTAGTCTTCTCAATTTGCTGTTTCACCTTAGCATGTATCTGCATCATCTGTTCTACCCTGTTCTTTGCATCATAGGGCACCACCTTCTTTGCCATTGGTACAAGGTCTGTTGGCATTAAGGAGTTAGTGCCATAAACAACTTCAAATGGACTTTTACCTGTGCTGGTGGAGGGGGCTCTGTTGAAAGCAAACTCTGCCTGTGCCAGCTTCAAATCCCAATCCTTTAAAGACCTTGAAATGATCCACCTAAGGATCCTGCCTAGAGTCTTGTTTGTTACCTCTGTTTGTCCATCAGTTTGGGGATGATGAGATGTGCTGAACAGGAGCCTTGTCTTTAGTAGCTTCCAAAGTGTCCTCCAGAAGTGACTCATGAACTTAGTATCTCTATCAGATACTATGGTTCTTGGTACTCCATGGAGCTTCACAATTTCCTTGAAATACAAGTCTGCAACTCCCATGGCATCTTCAGTCTTCTTGCAGGCAACAAAGTGTGTCATTTTACTAAATCTGTCCACAACCACCATGACTGAGTCCTTGCCCCTCTGAGTTCTAGGAAGAGCCACTATAAAGTCCATACTAACATCCTCCCAAGGCTTGTCTGGGACTGGTAATGGGGTGTATGCTCCAGCCTGAAAGAATGACTTGGACTTCTGGCAAGCACTACACCTTCTTATCACATCCTGAACATCTCCCAACATTCTTGGCCAGTAGAATTGTTCCTGCATCATGTCATAGGTCTTTTGGATGCCAAAGTGGCCAGCTAGACCATTTGAGTGAACCTCTTTCACTAACAACCCCCTATAAGGACCCTTTGGTACACAGAGTTTGTTTCCTAGGAACAAGAATCCTTCCTGCTCCCAGTATCTACTCCCATTCTTAGTTGTGCCCTCCAGTCTTGCCACCCAGTCTTCTTTGAAGTCAGGATCCTCCCTATAAAACTCCTTCATGTGCTCAAACCCAAGCACTCTTTGCTCCATGTATGTCAGCATCATGGTTCTCCTTGACAAAGCATCTGCCACTACATTGTTTTTCCCCTCAATGTACTTGCTGGAGAATGAAAAGGACTGCAAATACTCCACCCACTTAGCATGCCTAGCATTCAACTTATGTTGCCCATTGATGTACTTGAGTGCCTGGTGGTCAGAGTGTAATACAAAGGGTTTGGGCTTCAGGTAGTGACCCCAATGGTTCAAGGCTCTGACTATGGCATAGAATTCTTTGTCATAGGTTGAGTAGTTGAGCTTAGCACCACTCAGTTTCTCACTAAAGTAGGCCACAGGTTTCTGCTCTTGCATTAGGACAGCACCAATGCCTATGCCACTAGCATCACATTCTACTTCAAATAGTTTGTTAAAATCAGGGAGAACAAGTATGGGAGACTCACACAAGAGGTCTTTGATGATATTGAAGGACCTCTCAGCCTTGTCATTCCACCTAAACTCTCCTTTCTTCATGCACTCAGTTAAGGGGGCCATGATGGAACTGAATCCTTTGATGAACCTCCTGTAGAAGGAAGCCAGTCCATGGAAGCTCCTCACTTCAGTTATAGTTTTAGGGACCTGCCACTCCCTTATGGCCTTTACCTTGTCTTGATCAACAACCACTCCTTCTTTGGAAATAATGAACCCCAAGAACTGAACCTCTTCCTGCATGAATGTACACTTTTCCATCTTGCCAAACAACTTGTGCTTCCTCAGGATATCAAATAACAATCTCAAGTGTTGGAGGTGTTCTTCTGTTGAGGGGCTATAGACCAATATGTCATCAAAGTATACAACAATGAACTTCCCCAAATAGGGCCTCAGAACCTCAGTCATCAACCTCATAAAGGTACTTGGAGCATTAGATAAACCAAAGGGCGTGACCAACCATTCATACAACCCATGCTTGGTCTTGAAGGCTGTCTTCCACTCATCCTCAGCCCTAATCCTTACTTGGTGATATCCCTGCCTTAGATCAATCTTGGAGAAGACCTGAGCCCCACTCAGCTCATCCAGGATATCATTCAACCTTGGTATAGGGAACCTGTATTTGATGGTAATGTTGTTGATGGCCCTACTGTCTATGCACATTCTCCAGGACCCATCCTTCTTGGGCACTAGCAAGGCAGGAACTGCACATGGACTGAGGGACTCCCTCACAAAACCTTTGCTGAGTAAGTCACCAACCTGAGCTTGTAGTTCTTGAGTGCCCTTTGGATCACTTCTGTAAGCAGGTTTGTTGGGTAGTATTGCTCCAGGAATGAGATCAATATGATGCTCTATTCCTCTAAGAGGGGGTAGTCCACTAGGCAAGTCAGCAGGGAACACATCCCCATAATCCTCCAGTACTTGTTGAACCTCAGCTGGAATGTATCCTTAGGGAAGTAGGACCTCTTTGGTTAGTAGGATGAACACAACTTCATCACCCATAAGCTCTTGAACCATCTCAGCTTCACTCAGTAGTAAGACTTCTTTGGAAATGTCATTGACAGGGGCAATGTTCCCTTTAACATTGGGGGGTAAAGGGGCTAGTATGATCTTCTTGTTACCAAACCTGAAAACATAGGTGTTGTCCCTCCCATGGTGTACAGAATCTCTATCAAACTCCCAGGGCCTGCCCAACAGAAGGTGACAAGCATCCATAGGTAGAACATCACACAAGACCTTATCAGTGTATCCCTTGCCAATAGAGAATGGCACAACACACTGCTTGTCAACTCTTACTTCCACTCCCTTGTTCAGCCATCTCAGTTTATAGGGGTGGGGGTGTCCTTGTGTGGTTAGAGACAGTTTCTCCACTAGGGTTGTGGATGCCACATTGGTACAGCTTCCCCCATCAATTATCATGTTACAAACCCTTCCCCTTATAGTGCATCTGGTCCTGAATATTTGCTGCCTCTGATCATCCTCTAATGGTTAAGGTTGGGTGTGCATAACCCTCCAGGTTACTAGACTCAAGCCTGCATCTGGTTCTATCATTTCCTCTCTAGGCTCTTCCTCATGTTCCTCCAAACTCTCCTCACATACAAGGATCTCATCTTCACCCCACTCTACAACATCCATACTGCTCAAAGCCCTTTTAAAGGGGCATTCTTTAGCAAAATGCCCAAAGCCCTGACATTTAAAGCACTTCTTAAGGGATACTGTCTTTCTCAAGTCTGTCTCAGGGGCCTTGCCTTTGTCTCACACTGAGGGCTTGGCTGGGACTAAGGGTTCTCCTATTCTTACTCCAGTGAAGGGTTTGAAAGAAGGTCTAGTCTGTGGCCTGGGAGGGGCTGATTTTCCCTTCCCTAGCTTCTCAATCCTCAAGGCTAGACTCACTGCTTCCTCAAAAGAGTAAAGGTGCTGCAACCTTACTCTGCTAGCTATCTTCTCATCAAGACCTTCTAAAAACCTAGCTATCTTCTGCTCAGGCTTTTTAGTAATCTCACATTGCATTGCAGTGTGAGTTGCTCAAAGTCCCTTAAATAGGACTCAACAGGTCTACCATCTTGCTTTAGGTGGGTTAGTCTGATAAACATGTCTTTAGTGTAATCTTTTGATACAAACTTAATCCTCATTTTCTTTTTCAGTTTATCCCAAGATTTAATAGGATCCTTTCCCTCCCTAGTTCTTTGAGCTTTCATATTCTCATACCACAGGGATGCATATCCTGTTAATTTCATGATGGCAACTTTAAAGGCTCTCCTATCAGTGTAACCCTTAAACTCAAAGACTCTTTCTACTGACCTTAACCAGTCTAGGAAGTCATCAGGGTTCATACTACCTAGAAAGTCAGGGATTTCTACCTTTAGGTCTTTGTCATGGTGCCTAGGAAGGCCTTGCTCTGAGTTCTCTGAATCTGAGGCCTCCTCTTGCTCCATATGTTGCCTCCTTCTTGCTGCAACAGGTGGCACAGGTGCTCCTCTACCTCGTCCTCTGCCTCCTCTTCCACCATTGTTGAGCTGACCATCTAAGAATTCATTGAAGGATGTTGTAACCTCCATAACAGTTCTAGCAAGGCCATGAACTGTGGTTTCAAGCCCTGCTAATCTCTCTTCACTCATGGGTAGTTTTTTGTGTTTTTAATGTAGGTAGGTAAATGAACTCACAAACCTAAGCTCTGATAACCAATTGAACTGAAACCTCTCAGGAAATGAGTGATATCAATGTCAAATAGACTAAGGCTAGCACTCTTCTCACACACAAGAATAACTCACTCAGGATTGACTGAACAACCTGCACTAGGCCAGGCAATTCAGATAGTACTTTGCATCTTAGCACACAAGCATAGATGACAAAGGTTGTGTTAGGACTCAAGACACACAAGTAATGAATTCTAAACACTGCAGTCTTAGCTCACACACAAGTTTCACTAAGAAATGCGACAACACTTAGCTTTTGCTGAAGGATTCTTTTGAACAAAGTTCAAAATTATATTAATCAAAGTCTGCCTCTCTAGGTTACAACTTAAGCCTTTTATAGGCAATTACAACAGATCTTGACCCTTGAAAACAAAGACATCTAAGGGCTTTGAAAGCCTTACATTTTACTGAAAACAAACTACAAACTCAGCTAATGAGGACAACAAAACAGACTGCAAAACATAGAAAAGAAGACTGCAAAAGTAGGTTTGTCCCTTTCCAGAAATGGCAATTCTGCTAACTGTCTTGGGAAGTCTTTGCTTGGCTTGTTCTTGCTGTGTTTGGGACTGACAAAGGCTTCATATACGACCTTCCTAACATACTAACTACACTTGAGGTTGATCATACACAAAAATAAGGAGTTTGGACAGAATTATTGGCCTTGGTGCCAGCTGACTCCTCCATATGACCTTCACTCTTCTAGGCTGTTTTAGATGGACTTCTAGACTTTATTTGGAATACTTGTCCTGGACTTTTCTCTTGCTAAGGACCTCAACTTTAAGGGAAAAGAAGATGGAGCCCTTGGTTGGACTTGTACTGCATGATATTTGGTTGATACTCTGACTGGTCTTGGCTGTTTTTCAGGAAACTGGACCCTGCTCTTGTGACCCTTCTTGTGGCTGTGCTTGCTTGATTTGCTGCTGATTCTTGACTATAATGGGGGTGCTTGGGGAGTGTTATACTTGGTGCCTTTGGTGTGGGGTTCTTGCTTATCTGGTTGGGGGTTGGTTGGGACCCTTTGGCTGCAATAGTGTAGTCCTGGCTAGCTGAGTTCTTGGCTTGATCATTATGGAGTTCTACTCCTATTTCAGTTACGTCGTTTGAAACATTGGAACTTACCTCTAGCAATGTCGTTATTGAAGACCACATCCGGAAAGTCGTCATCCGGACCCATTCCCTCAATCACTTGTTGGAGCCGTGCTTCCAATTCCGCCTCAAGTTGAGCCCGAGTTCTCTTTCTAGGTTGTTGTTGAGCCATGGTGAATTTGAGTAATAATTAATTCAAATCGGGGAAAAAATTGGGAAAAAATTAAGGGTTTTGATTTGGGGGAAGATTTTGTGGAGTGTAGTGGGTTATTAGTGAGGTTTAATGGAGGTTAAGTGGAGTTTGTGGTGATTTTTGTGGAGTTTTTGTGGGTTTGTTGAAGGAAGAAGGAGAAAGAAAGAAGCAAAATTGAAGAAGAAATGAAGAATGAAGAAGAGCCGCGGATTGATATTAGCACACTGATGTGTTCTAGGCCGGGCTAGGCACCGGCCGCCGAGTGCCCGGCCTCGAACCCAAGAGGATAATTTTTCGATTTTTTTGGCCTTCGAATTTTTTCAACACTGATGTGTTCCAGGCCGATCGGCACACCGGCCGCCGGCTGCCCGGCCAGGAACGCAAGTCAACTATTTCAACTTCGAAATTTCCTATGATTTTGTGCTCCAGGCCGGCCTGGCACCGGCCGCCGACTACCCGGCCTGGAACACAAGAGGAAAAAGTTTGGCATTTGAGACTTTCAACACTGGTGTGCTCCAGGCCGGTCGGCACACCGGTCGTCGGCTGCCCGGCCTGGAACACCTGCTCTTTGATTCTTCACTTCGCAAAATTTAGCTTCTGGAGTGCTCTGGGCCGGTCTGGGCACCGGCTGCCGGGTGCCCGGCCTGGAGCACTCGTCCCTTATTCTCCTCGCCTTCAAGTTCACAAGAAAAATTTCCTAAGTCACCAACTATCTCGACTCAATCAACATTTCCCCAATGACACGGTTTCGAACCAAACCCGACTACAATTGTTTCAATCCTACCAAGGACTTCTTCCAAGGACCAAGACACCCGAGTATGCAATCTAAAATATTCACAACTACTCCAAAAATGCATGCTATATACAAAAATTGGTGGTTATTTAGGAACTCCACCAAACCTATCAAAGTATAAGAGCTTACAAACAAGACTCTTCCTCGGGAAGGGGATCCCCAAGAAAGAGTACTTCAACTGTGCCTTTCTCATCTCCATCATAGTATCGCTTCACTCTATGGCCATTCACCTTGAAGTTGCCACCCTCTTCGCTCCAAAGCTCAAATGCGCCATGAGGCGATATATCAATAACCTTGAAGGGCCCCGACCATCTTGACCTTAGCTTTCCGGGAAACAATTTGACCCTAGAATTGTAGAGTAGGACTTGATCACCCACGCTTATATCTTTATCCACCAACTTGGCGTCATGCCACTTCTTCGTTTGATCTTTATAAATCTGTGAGCTTTCGTAGGCATCAAGTCTTAACTCCTCAAGTTCACTCATTTGGAGAAAACGCCTCTCTCCGGCCATGTCGATGTCAAAGTTTATCTCCTTTAAGGCCCACCACGCCTTATGCTCCAAATCAATCGGCAAATGACAAGCCTTGCCATAGACAAGCTTGTAGGGAGTTGTGCCAAGAGGATTTTTGAAGGCGGTTCTAAGAGCCCATAGCACATCGGGGAGCTTTTGGGACCAATCCTTTCGACTTTTGTTTGTGGTCTTCTCCAAGACGGCTTTAATTTGACGGTTTGAAACCTCTACTTGCCCACTTGTTTGAGGGTGGTAGGCAAGAGCGGTCTTGTGAGTGACACCATGAGAAGAGAGCAAGATCTTGAAAGTGCTCTTCCTAAAGTGTGAACCCCCGTCACTAATCACCACTCTCGGGGTCCCAAATCTCGGAAAAATAGTGTTCTTGAAAAGCTTGATAACAACTTTAGCATCGTTTGTTGGGGTAGCCACGGCCTCAATCCACTTGGATACATAGTCCACCGCAACTAAAATGTACTCATTCCCACAAGAGTTTGGGAATGGTCCCATGAAGTCAACTCCCCAACAATCGAAAAGCTCAATCTCAAGAATATTGTTAAGGGGCATCTCATTTCTTTGGCTTATGTTCCCCGTTCTTTGACATCTATCACAAGATTTGACAAAATAATGGATATCTTTAAACATCGATGGCCAAAAGAAACCACCTTGTAACACTTTTGCAATGGTGCGAGATGTACCAAGGTGGCCCCCATAGGCCGAATTGTGAATCCTATCCACTATTTCCATTCCCTCTTCCCTCGGAACACATCTTCTAAACATGCCATCACCACACTTGCGAAAAAGATGTGGGTCAATCCAAAAGTAGCGTTTTGAATCATGCCTCAATTTTCTTCTAGCTCTAGCATATAACTCCTCCGGAATGAACCCACTCACAATAAAATTCGCCAAGTCCGCAAACCATGGTGATTTACCACTAATCATCATCAAACTATCTTCTCTTAACCATTCATTGATTGGGCCACTCTCATCTTTCAACCCATGATCTTCGGCAGTCAACCTAGATAGGTGGTCGGCAACAACATTTTCCGCCCCCGCCTTGTCTCTAATCTCCAAGTCGAACTCTTGAAGTAATAGAACCCACCTCAAGAGTCTTGGTTTTGCATCTTTTTTCAACGACAATTGTCTCAAGGCGGAGTGATCCGAGTAAACCACTACCTTAGAACCAACAAAGTATTGCCGGAATTTTTCCATGGCATGCACAATGGCCAACATTTCTTTATTTGTCGTAGAGTAATTGACTTGGGTTTGATCTAGAGTCTTGCTAGTGTAGTAGATCACATGGTGCCTCTTGTCCACAACTTGTCCAAGTACCGCCCCGACCGCATAATCAGAGGCGTCATACATAACTTCAAAGGGAAGGCTCCAATCCGGTGAGCGGATTATGGGAGCCGTCACAAGGGCCTCTTTCAACCTACAAAAAGCACTCAAGCAAGATTCATCAAATACAAATGGGGTGTCCTTGAGAAGAAGAGAAGTCAAAGGCTTGGCAATTTTTGAGAAATCTTTGATGAAACGTCGGTAAAAGCCCGCATGGCCTAGAAAGCTCCTCACTCCCTTCACATTTGTAGGGGGTGACAAGTTTTCTATCACCGAAACCTTAGCCATATCAACTTCTATCCCTCTCTTAGACACGATGTGACCAAGCACAACCCCCTCCTCCACCATAAAGTGGCATTTCTCCCAATTTAGGACGAGGTTGTGCTCCTCACATCTTTTCAAAACATTAGACAAATTCAATAACCCAAGATCAAATGAGTCTCCATGGACACTAAAATCGTCCATGAAGACCTCCATACTCTTTTCAAGAAAATAGGCAAAAATTGTCGTCATACATCTTTGGAAGGTCCCCGGAGCATTACAAAGCCCAAAGGGCATCCTCTTATAAGCATAAACTCCAATAAGACAAGTGAAGGTTGTCTTTTCTTGGTCTTCCGGGTGTATGGGTATTTGGAAAAACCCAGAATAACCATCAAGAAACGAATAGTAAGAATGCCCGGCTAATCTTTCAAGCATTTGGTCTATAAAGGGAATGGGGTAGTGGTCTTTGAGGGTGGCGGCATTTAATTTGCGATAATCAATGCACATCCGCCACCCAGTCACGGGCCTAGAAGCGAAGAGGGTCCCATCCTCTTGTTCCACCATAGTTACCCCTTCTTTCTTGGGCACTACATGGACGGGACTCACCCATGAACTATCGGTTATTTGGTAGATAATCCCGGCCGCAAGCAACTTCATGACCTCATTTTTCACTACTTCCGCCATCTTAGGGCTCAACCTACGTAGCCTATCTACCTTAGGTTTACTACCCTCCTCCAAGACTATTCTATGCATGTAAAGATTAGGACTTAAGCCTTTGATATCGTCAATTGTAACAACCCGAAAAGTACCCTATTTTTCTAGTAAAAATATTTACTAACACTTTTCAGTAGAACTTAAGTTTTTAAAATAGAAATTTTTGTTCCGAGTCGTATTTTGAAATTCCGCGTTCGTATTTGGAATTTTTGAGAGATTTCATGAAAAGACCGTTTTTAGTCATCTTTGACTTTTCTTGACTTTTAAGTCGTCTTTGACTTTTTCTTGACTTTTAAAAGTCGTCATTGACTTTTCTTGACTTTTAAGTCGTCATAAACTTTTCTTGACTTTTAAGTCATCTTCGACTTTTCTCGACTTTTCAGTCAACTTTGACTTCCGTTGACTTTTTCCCGACTCGCCTCATAAGTTTGAGGACCGAAATTTTATTTAAAAAAATAATATTTTGGATTTATTTTTATTTAGATTTATTAAGATTTATCATAATTTAATATAATTATTTTGAATTTATTCGGAATTTAAAGAATAACTTTTACGGTTTTAACCGAACGTCATTTAACTATTCCCGAGTCATCGTAAAGCGCGAAACGAAACCGAAACTCGACTTTGGCATGAGTCACGAGCCCATGTCATCGTTTTCCACTCACATTAGATATTTTAATTCTTTTGATGAAACTAATAATAATATCTAGATATTTATTTACTTTATCGATCAGTTAACGAAAATTACGCAAATCGTTTACAAAACTGACCCGATATCACCCATACCACACGGTTTTTCTTCCTCTCTTAGCCTTGATATTTTATTTCTTTTCATTATAATAACATAATATCTTGATATTTAATTCAATTAACTTAATATCTAATTAATTACGGTAATATAATTATTATACCGGGTCAATTCCATAACCACAATTTCAAAACCCAACTCACTAGTTTGCTCTATATTACACGACACTCCTCACCCATCATTACTCACAAACAACTTTTCATCTTACAATAAATCAAATAAAGATCAAAACCTCACTTTATTTAATCGTTCTTCGTGTTCTTCGTCGTTCATCATTTGTTCTTCATCGTTCTTGAGCAAAACCTTCATAAAATCTTCGTTTCTTAATTAAATCCATCCTAATTTATATTTTTAGACTCTCCTCTTCGCTCCTCATCTTCACGTATGGTTTAATTTCAATTCCGTCAAAATCGTTTCAAGACTTTAATTATGGAAAATCATATTTTAAGTTCTAATAATGTTTTCTTGTCATTTCTTATAGGGGAAGATTTTGAAGACGAGTTTGGTGACTCGTATATTTTAGGAGAAGCCTAGAAGACGGGTTTCTTATTTTCTTAGTTCTTATTATTTTGGTGCTACTTGATTTTAGCTAGCTAAGGTAACGATTCCGAGTTACTCGACGATATAATGTCACATAGCCTTAGTTTCTTAGGTTTTAGTTCATATTATAGTTACTAATGATTTTTAGTAGTAACATGTTAAGTAGTATGATTTATATGTTGTATGGAATTTTTAATATGTTAGTGTTCTAGACATGTTAGTATTATTTAATTATAATCATGATTTTTGTATGATTGATGGTTGAATTGGATGTTTAAAAATGGATGTTTGTTAATTAAAAACATGTTAGAATTTAATTGGGGTGGTGGTTGTTGTGGCCGTGGAGGTGGCCGGAAATAGTGGTGGTGGTGAACCGGACCAGACCGGCCGGTCCAGGCCGGTTCAGACCCGGTCTGGGCTGGTCCATGGTGGGTCCGGGTTTTGGTCTTTGGGTTGTGTCGATGTTTGATTGTTATGTGGTTGTTTTGACGGGTTTTAATTAAGTTAAGCATGCGGGAAATAATTAAGAAACGGTTTTTGTAAAAGTATAAAATCTGCCAAAACAGCCCATTTAGGCCCGTGGGGCCCAGTTCAGGCCATGTGGGGTCCGGCCCAACTCAGCCCGTGGGTCCCACTTTGGGACTTGTGACGGTTTTTGAGTTATCGTCATTTTTATCGCGTTTTGTAATAATTAGCAAGCGAGAAATATTAATAAGTAAAATATTTAATTAAAAAAGGTTTTTCATTAAATTATTATTTCTCACATGTTAGAAATTATAAGACGAGATCGTAGTTTAATTGGATATCAGTTAAGTCAAACGGGGTTCTGGTATGTTATAATAATTCACAAGTTAGAAGTTAATAAAATAACATGTATTGAATATGTTGATTTTATGTGTAAGTCTATGTGATAAAGACTCTGTTTCTAGCCGGTTTCATCCAACGGGTTTGGTCAAACTAAGATCTAGTCAGCCCCGATTTGACTGATGACCCGTCGCGGGACTCGGGTCGGGGATTTGTCTTCAAGTAAGGTTTTATTTAATTATTGAATTAGCCTTAGTAGATATGAGTCGATATGATATTTGAATATGATTTATTTGCAATTAGTCACATGATAGGATGTTTTCCCGTGACTGTTTGATTATATGGTTGGTGTCGTGTTGACTAAGTACCCATAGAGAATTATGAATATATGGCGTCTTGACCATTCTAATTCTAAATGAGTAGCTTGGACCATGACATTGATAGGCACGTACTATCTTTAACGAGTATATGTTCGCCACTGATAGCGTTTGTGTCCCGGGCCTGGGGGGCTTATCTCCAAGTCGGGGCATGGCATCCTAAGAGTTCCGCTTTGGGAAGGGAGCCAGCTTAAGTACTAGCCATCGCTGCTTAGGGGGTCGCCTAGCAGAGTTTCTTGTGTACGGTTATGTCATGAGACGGGGAATGGAATAGCTGTTGTCGCTAGGTCTGATCAGTCTAGGACTAGGATGTTTTCCTACCTTGTGGTATAGCCTCGAGTTACAGATGACTATGGGCCGCCCTAGGAACTTATGCCTGTTTATAGAAGTATTGGTCTTTCATGTTTGTATGATTCTATGAGTTCTAGAAGGTGAGATGCAAGCCGGCTAGGATTGATAGAGTTTGGATTACCGATTGTTAACTGATTCACATGATTACGTGTTGATTAAGGGTTTGATTGTATCATTGCCATGTTTTCTGAGAGGAACCATCTGAGACTAGCCTACCATCTTCCCTACCTCGATTATAAGTTTATTATCGGGTTTCCACATATAGCTTTCACATGCTAGGATTATTTGTTAGTTATCTGTTTCAATGACATGAAAAGCATATCATATATTTTTAAGTTTTGTATTTTCCATATACATTGCTTTTATGTTATTCATGTTTCATTAAACTCGACATTTCGTGGCTGGGAGAACTCGGAGTTACTCCCCACTGACTGTGGCTTTCGTGTTTATATTTAATGCGGTCGAACAGGTGGTGAATGCATATTTGGGGTACATTGACGAGCTAGCGAGCGAAGTATTTACCTTGGACCTATAGTCGGTTCTTAGATTGTATATTATTATACACTCTTTTTATTTTCGTATTTATACGGGAGATATGTCTCCCGTCTTGTATATTTCTTTTGTAGAATATTATTTCCGTTTTGTAATGACCTTTTTTATTTTATGACACCTTCGTTATGTTTTATTATCTTTTATGTATTTAAATAATTTTTTTTTCTTTCCGCAAATTTGAGGTTGTCACAGTTGGTATCAGAGCTATTTTGCTCCCGACGCACGTTTGTGTACCCTTGTATAAATAACTTGACCTTAATAAAATAATAACCTTGTGAGATAGAATGGTAGGATGGGTAGATTAGGATTTCTGTTGTAGTCTATTTGTTTATGCTAATTGTTAGGAGTAACTTAATTTGTTTTGTTTCTTATGAAGACGGTTGGACCTCGTGTAGAAGATATCGTTGTTACTGCCAACCAGGTCCCTCCTCATAAAGAAGACAATTGCCAAGGAGGCTATGCTTGGGTGGCTAGCCAAATTGCTAGGAGCAATATTACGCCTTATGGTGGAATATGTGTTACCTAGACGGAGTATCCTCTACCGAAGATTTGAAGATTCATAAGCCTAATTGAAGTGAATTCCTTATTCATCTTTAAATTCTCTCGTCCTTATAGTATTATGCCCTCTTCCTTCCATCTAGGTGCTTCTTTCTCTTCCAACCTTTTTGCCTCTTGAAAATTTCTCTTGATAGTTCCTCCATCTTACCATTGGTATCCTTACCTTCCTCTGGTAACATTTTATGGATGTCATACCCATTTGTTTGAGGTATATTATACTTAGTCGGAAGAACTTCGAATCTTGTGGAATATAGTGTTTGTTAGAATGAACTTGTGATTTGAGGAAAATGTTATAGATCTAATTTCACCATATTGTGGTGAGAGTTGGTGTCCTTGAGGAAGGTGTGGTGAAGTATGTTTAATAATTGTAAAGCTTGATGCTTGTCATGACTTGTGAGTAATAGTTCATGATATTCGATGGTATAAGGTCGAAGGAATTGGCTATGATTTCTTAACTCATTAGTAATTTAGTCTTTTGGAATTAGAAGTTTAGTAGTGGTTTGAAGACCATGCTTATGATATGTCTATTTTGGAGTAAATAAGAAGTTTCGAATATGGTGCCTAACCATCCTATTAAGCTAGTTCCGTGTTTAGATGATTACAAGGATTTGAGGATAAACTTAGGATGAAATTCTCCTATTGGTTTTAGACTATGAAAACTTAAAGTTGCAATATCGATTTGGGGATCAAAATAATCATAATGATAGTAGGTAGTTGTGGTTAAGGAATTTAGTGGTTCTTTAAATATTACTTGGGAAAACATTTTTGTTGTCATTAAATGTTGGACCCTAACGGGAATAAATACTTTGAGGAATTAAGATTTGGATGACACAACTTGAGGAATATCGTCATAAGCGAAAACTGATGTATTGAGAGTTTGAAATAGATAAATAAATTGATTTACGGTCGCATTGCCCTATGATTGGCAAAAGTTAAGTAAGATGAGATTTGGGTGACTAATCTCTTTGAGGTTTGGTGTCACTCTTTTGAGGATGAGAAGGTCCGTTGTTAATAATTTAGGGTAATGAAGTTTTGAGGAAATTAGATTAAAGGATTTCATAGTAAGTCCTTTACTTTGTGGTTATGAGCGGTCTTGTTTACCAAATTATAAATATTTTGATGGTGGTTTCCAATAAGAGTTTTGATGGAGTTAAGAAGATTTGGGTTCGTAATGAATCTTTTATGGGATTATTAGTTATGGAGTTTACCGTACCGATGGACCTTAGAAGATTTTAATTGAATTTGAATAATTGGGAGTTCTTACTCTATGTGTCGTGCTTATGAAATATTTAGGTAGGAATCGGAGGATGGAAAATGTTGAGAGTATATCACACTCTTTTGAGGAGTAGTTTACTTGTACAGTTAGGGTTGTCAAGTTACGATCGACATTCGAATTGTCATTTATGGAGGATAGTTTGGTGATTCATTCCTCTCTTTTCTCTCTTTCTATTCGATTAATTCTTTCGAATATTTCGTTCCTTCTATCAATTATCATCTCGTATAGATAGGTTATTAGAAGCTTTAGTTAGAAAATTTAAGTATAGATAGTAGTGTTATTACATTTGCTATAGAATTTTTGAACTAATCACTTTTGGAGATTTTTGATGATTTCAAGTACTTTACCGTCAAGGAATGTTGAGACTTGTTATTGGAGACGTTCGATAACTAGTTTTCTCATTTATTGATGCGAAAATGTATCTTTTAAAGTCTTTGACTTGGGACGTCGATGTTCTTAACAGCTGACGAGAACTTTCCGTTTCATTGATAGGACTCTATATTGTTATTACAAGTATATTTTTAACAGTTTTGAAATAGACCTACATATATGTTACGTTCCTTCTTCTAAGTTTCGAGGACGAAACTTTTTAAAAGGAGGGGTGATTGTAACAACCCGAAAAGTACCCGATTTTTCTAGTAAAAATATTTACTAACACTTTTCAGTAGAACTTAAGTTTTTTAAAATAGAAATTTTGTTCCGAGTCTTATTTTGAAATTCCGCGTTCGTATTTGGAATTTCTGAGAGATTTCATGAAAAGACCGTTTTTAGTCATCTTTGACTTTTCTTGACTTTTAAGTCGTCTTTGACTTTTCCTTGACTTTTTAAAGTCGTCATTGACTTTTTCCTGACTTTTAAGTCGTCCTAAACTTTTCTTGACTTTTAAGTCATCTTCGACTCTTCTCGACT
>JAIUZE010001756.1:0-101990 GCA_022085475.1 Heliosperma pusillum
ACATTATAACATAATCTTTAAATAATACTCGTGCAATTTTGCACGGGCTTAAAACTAATAAATAGAAAAGTGAAAAATGACATAAACTACCAAAAAAATGATAACAAGTAAAAACAAAAAATATTAATGCAGAAGTATTTACTTGAACTAGACAAAATCTGACAAAAGCAGAAGTATTTACTTGAAAAAAAAACGAAAAATATTAATGCAAAAGTAAAAACGAAAAATATTAATTCAAATTTTCCCAAATTTCGTCTTATAATATTGTATTATTACAAACGCAATAAACCAGAGTATAGATTTAACATTTGAATAAGAGGACAAATTCACTATATTTTGACCAATTTATATTGTCACAGACTCACGAAATTGAACACTTAATGACACACAATTTATATACACATGTATCTTAGAATAACAACGACTATTATGATCCGTGCATTTTTTGCACGGGTGTAAAACTAGTGGGTATTTATAATTCTAGGTTTTCGTGGGTTTACGCTTCTACTACTTATTATACGACTACAAGTCTACAACTCTGCTAGTGATTATTTATAATTATTGTTATCAGTAGATCTTGCTTAAGAGGGGTCGGATCTTGCAACGGGTATTTTGTGAGAGAAAATGGGTAGAGGGGATAAGGTGGGCTCCCCCCATGTGCTTTCCACTCACCCTTGATGAGTATTTTGTGAGAATATGATATCCGTCTTAAGCTTAAGACGGATACCTCCGTCTCCGTCTTAAATAAGAATTTGTGTATTGTTATTAGGTGACAAGTAGACCATGAAGAATGGGGATGAGCAAATACTCCGTAACTTATAAAAAGTCTTAATAACAACAGAATGGTGAATAAATGACTAAGATACTAAAAAACATATAACTAAATAAATGATCAGGATAGATGAAGTATACACGAATATTATAATCTTCCTTAAATTTTGTACTCACGCGAAATTGAATCATACAGACACGCAACAAAAAGATACTTATTTTTTTACTACGGAGCACAAACAAATTTTCCCATTTTAATCTTAAGAAAAATATGTCTTAAGAGCCACAAACTTATTAACTAGATAATGTAGTTTATTTGGTTATATTAATAAGCTACGAGTGTTGGATTGATTGAGCATTTGCAACTACAGTTGGTCTCATTAAAGACGGCGCATATTCGTCTAAATTGAAAACAGTTTCATTGGGATCTATTTAGATCTTCACTTGTCCTCCCACTCACTGGCGGAGCTAGAATTTCAATTTAATGGGCGAAAAATTTTAGGGGGCGAACACCTTATAACACAATGTACACTTTAAAAAAATTCTAAAAATTTAAATAAAAATTTAAAAAATCTCAACCGTCGGGGGGTGAGCGCCCCTGTTTGCCTCCCAGCTCACCATTGCTCCTTCTTGTAAGGGGAGATTTAATCCGAAGACGAATATACACTGTCTTCTATTAGAATCTGTGTCGCAACTATTAGGGGTGAGCAAAACCGGGTACCCGATACGGTTTTAATAACCGTATCGGGTACCCGGTTTTTGGAAGGCCAAAAATTAGAACCCGGATCCGACCCGGTTTAACCGGGTACCCCGTTTTCGTATACCCGGTTAAACCGGGTACCCGAAAACCATATACCCGGATCCGATTTAATTTATAATGCTCAAACCTGGAAATCGAGTCCACAACATTAGTAACGACCAATAAATAAGATGCTTATGTAATCCACTAGGATCATTATTACAAAACACAATTACTTGCAAAGTCAGTAGGTAAAATAGCAAAATACAAATTTGCAAAATTTTACACACTAATTTGTCACTGATAAAGTGAGTTGCGTATATTACAAGTTTCACATAAAATGATTGGTGCTCAAAATTTCACCCATATAGTCAAAATAGAAAACAAAATTTTACATACAACTTTTTTTTTTGGTTATTTTTAATTAAACCGGGTCAAAACCGTATACCCGGTTTTGATTTTCCCGGACCCGGACCCCGTACGGTTTTTTTAAAAACCGTATCGTATACCCGGAAATTCGTATCGTGTACCCGGAAATCCGTGTAATTAAAATCGTATACCGTATCGTATATTTTTGCTCAGCCCAAGCAACTATAACATGAGAGCCTGGACTTTATAGTCCTATATTTTCGTTCATGGTCAATTGGTGGCCTTGAGATGAGCAAAAGCAGTAATAAACCAAACAAAAAGTATAGCAAACCAGATCAAGTTTGTCAAAATTACTTTGAAAAATGCTCATGTTGTCATGCGAGAAACACATATGGATTACTCTCTAATACTCCGTACATTACAAAAGCTAAAAACTGATGGATGTGAACATTTGGAAAACATGTGTTTTCATCGTGATTGACTAATAAATACGTATGCTTTTAACCATGCAAACTTAAAATTATCTCAAAAAGTTTAATCTAAGCTTAATCAGATGTTTTGGATTTGAAACTTAGTAAAAAAAACAACGTTAAAATCTATGAGAATGAGTTTTGTCACCCTTGTGGCCTAACTTGACTTAGATTCGACGTTGGAACCACCATGTCTGGCCCATGGTGGAGACGTACGGCCACCACATCTCCACCTAGGGTTGAACGTGGTGGTTCCAAGTCTGACACCAAGAGTGGAGACTTGGTGGTGGCATGTCTCTGCTTGGGGTTGTACATGCTGGTTCAATTCATAGTTTTAATTCTATTTACGTCGATTAAGTTGACATCGTAACGATTAATAATTCATATTTTTATTTTTAGAAATCGATTTGTTTACATTGATTAGGTTAACATTGTTATGATTAGTAGTTCGCCTTCTTTATTTTAAAAAGGTTGATTAGTTTAACGTTGTTTCACTTAGTAATTCGTCGTTTTATTTTTTTAGAAGAATCATTTTTTTTTGACATCCTAGCTTAACGTTTTCAAACTTGTACATTGTAGATCAAATTGAAGGTTCGGTATCTGTAGCTTTTTATATTAGTTGATAGTTTCAATTTATCGATTAAATTGTTCAACAATAGTCCAAATTAAATGTTTGGAGTGAGACTATGAGACGAATAATTTGGATAGTTCATTAAAATTGTAGACAATTTGAGGTAATTTGAGACGATATTTAGCAACACCGGAAAAAAGTTTGTAAAACCAAGATGAAGAAGGTCAAGTGCAAATTCACCCTTAGAGGAGGATACGAATGAGTTATCATCTAGGAGGATACTAATAGATTGTCTGTCTTCATTCGTATCTCATTCTATTTTCAGATTGAATGACCAATTCTACACAGGCCACTAGGGTCGAATGCAGCAAATATAGACGAACATATTTCAACAAAACAAAACAAGAATTCAAACCGATGTGGAAAGATCAATCATCTACACATCATTTCCAATAGATGCACATTTAAAAAGCACTTGAAATCAGGGAAGAAGATGATAATTGTCACCAAAGAGTAACTATGAGTAAGGCCAGAGCATGGATAGGATATCCGACCTGAAAAATCAAAATTCTACTATCCTATCCGAACTACTTCGGATATCCGAATATCCAGTATCCGATCCAATTACTATGTCTTAAAATTCATATCAAACAAGACCGAGATTCGGTTTCCACTCTCATTTCCACATCAAACTATACTAATATCTTAGAAAATCTATTATGCCTCAAAATTAAATCAATAAAGGACGTGTATAATATCTTTTGAACCTTATTTTCATATCCTAATAAGCTTTGATCATGTCCCCAAGGGATAGGGTTGGTGATAGGTGTTGTAGACGGCTTTTGACAATGTATAATAAAACCGTCGTAACTTGCTCAATCTTGCTCGGAATGACTAGAAACTTGTTCCT
Organism: Heliosperma pusillum; assembly: GCA_022085475.1. NCBI lineage: Eukaryota > Viridiplantae > Streptophyta > Magnoliopsida > Caryophyllales > Caryophyllaceae > Heliosperma > Heliosperma pusillum. Next base: position 3,831 of record JAIUZE010001756.1, read on the forward strand.
TTCAACTTGGAACCTTCAAAATTTATAGCATGTCATCTTGAGCTCATTTACTCGTCCTTCTTAGCTACTAACTTTGCAGTTTATCAGTGAAACTTTTATGTGTGAAGTTTCGTAAATTTGTATTTTATGTGAAACATATAATATAAGTAACTCACTTTATCAGTGAAAATTTTATGTGTGAAGTTTCGTAAATTTGTATTTTGCTATTTTACCAACTAACTTTGCAAGTAATTGTATTTTGTAATACTGATCCTAGTCGATTATATAAGCATCTTATTTATTAATCGTTACTAATGTTGTGGACTCGAATTCGAGGTTTGAGCATTATCAATTAAACCGGATCCGGGTATACGGTTTTCGGGTACCCGGTTTAACCGGGTATACGAAAACCGGGTACCTGGTTTAACCGGGTATACGAAAACCGGGTACTCGGTTAAACCGGGTCGGATCCGGGTTCTAATTTTTGGCCTTCCAAAAACCGGGTACCCGATACGGTTATTAAACCGTATCGGGTACCCGGTTTTGCTCACCCCTACCAATAATGATATGGGCTTCTTGGGTATAAACTAATTCATTCAGTTCCACGACCCAGACATCAATAGTATATATTATTAAAAAACCAAATACAACTTTTCGGATCGGATTCAAAGACTCAAATGTTTTGGACAAGTATCCGTAAACAACCCAATACAAGAAAAGTTGGGATTGGATATCCAATCGAAAATGTTTTTTACGATTTGGGTTTCCCAAGTTTCGGATCAGAATAAGTAAATATTGGATCAGTTCAGATAATTTACTCAGCCGTAGGACTCCGCGACCAAAGGGAATCAAATCATCTCAGGAGGTCAAAGATTATGATAAAATTACTCAAGGATAAGACAACTTTTAAGACAATCCGAGGTTACTACTAGTATTTGTTTGCAAAAATCCGCAATCACAAATCTAAGAGAAAATGCAACAATTGTCGAGTAGATGAACAAAACTAGCTTGTCTTTGAAAAATAAACAAAACATGATCTAATAAAGAAGTTAACCAACTTCCTTCAGAAAGTGCAATACTTCTAGTAGCTTAATCATCGAACAGACTGAAACCCATCTCCTGCATAAACAATTACTTGTGTAAGATTACAGTCTAGGCACGGGAAATAAAGCAAGCTGAAAAACGTTAACCGGAGTCATCGTTTTCAGAAACGAAAAGACCAAGCCATTGAAGGCTGCATTGATGTTACGTTTGTCATTATTTCATATAACAGGTATCTTTGCTGTTTGTAGGGTAGAAGAGAAAACTTACATCGTCGGACTCTTCCTTCTCTTCTACTTTCTTCTCTTCCTTGGCAGGCTCAGCAGCAGCTCCACCGCCAGCAGAAGGGGCAGAGGAAACAGCTACTCCACCACCACCAGATGGGACTGAGGCGAGCTTTTGTCTTCCTGAAGCAATGACGTCTTCAATCGACTTTCCAGCAACTTGGCTCATGAAGAGCTCCAATCTGTCCTCATCGGGCTCAATACCGACTGCATCACAGCATGTGTAAATATCATCAGTCTAAAGGTCATCATAACAATAAATAGTAGTAAAAGGTCGACTAATAAAAATATACATGCAATGTAATAATACCACATTAAGATTTACTTACCAATATAGAAAGAAGTACATAACAAGGAATCCGTAGGAAGTTTATCTTTATGTTGTCCATAATTAAAAGTGGATATTTATATATTATTATAGGGATACGAGAAAACATCAATGAGAAATAAAAAAAGAGTACTAAGTTCACATGGTACATTGAAAAATTTGTTAATATAGCAAGATAAAATTTGAAAGTAGGCAGGTTAAGAAAAAGCTCAAAGACAGCTTTTGTAAGAAAGCTGGAATCCCACTAAATCACCAGTAAAACGAGAAGAACTGCCCGAGAAAAAAATGTAACAAAACTCTATCGCAATAAGAATCAAAGCAACTTCAAAAAAGCCCAATTATAAATAATACGAAACTGGTTATAAGCTTTTGATTTGTCAAATATGCTCACTTGTCTCAAATAGTCATACATTACGAGGACCATCCAGGATTAGCAATATATTAAACCAACAAACCAATCAAAGTTGACTAAAAGAGTGATAGCATCAGTTTATTTGTAATGCTAAACAACTATATGAAGTGTATCACATAAGTAAGACCTCCTAAGACATAAAACCTATAAAATCCCATCAATTATAATGTTGGCGTAATAGTACATTAACAACACATAAACCGTAACACGGCTAACAAAATTTGATGACTTATAACGAAATTTCTTAATTTTCAAAATCAGCTATTAATTAATAAAATTTCTATTAAATTGCACTTACTAGCTTATAATTACTAATACAGCCCATAAACCCTAAATCCAATTAAATTTGTAAATGACAAAATCTGAGGACTTAAACATAAAGTATTAAGTTGAATTATCTAAATCAGTTTCTAATCCGATTTCTGTTCAATTGCAAACAATAGACAAACATAAACCCTAAAAGATTCAATTTAAAGATTATTCCACCTAATTAGATAACAAATCTCAGTGATTTAATGCGTAATAAAATCGAACATTCAAGTCTTAAGAAATCAACAAAATTTAATTAACTGATTAAACAACAAAATTTGACGATTAATATAATCAAATCAAACAGCAAAAAAATTCAAAGTTGTACATTAACGATTAATCAAACATCTATTTAATAACACATACTATCATATAAACCCTAAAAAATCAAATTAAACCATTAATCAACAAAATATGACTATTAATCTCAATATAAACAAGTATAATCAAATCTCAAACAATACAATAAATCAAAAGAATCAACCTGAAGAAAGGATCTTCTTCAAATCAGCAGCAGAAGGGGAAGAGTTTCCACCCAAAGAAGCCAACAAATAAGCGCAAACAACCTTCATGTTTACTGTATCAACAAAATCAAATCAAATCAAATCAATTTTAGAAGAAATAACAAAGAATGTATAGAAATTTAAATTGAAGAATAAATAATAAAGTTGAGAAGTTAGAGAAATTGGGGGAAAACCTGTTGAATGTGAGCGAAAGAAATTTGCGGAGGCGGTTGAAGGTTTAGGGTTTGTGGGAGAAATATGGAGGAAGCGAGGCTATTTATAATTCTAGGTTTTCATTCATGGGTTTATAATTCATGGGTTTATTCATGGGTTTTCATTCATGACGTGTGTATATGAATTATTAAGTGCTTTTTGTTGTGTCATCCGGTCCGTTGGGTATGTCATTTTATGGGTAAAGCCCAATTGTCATGTGAATTAATTTCTCCGACTCAACAGATTCTTTACGTTTTTTCTATTATGGGTGTTTTAACAGGTTGTTTACGTTTTTATTTTGGATCAATTTTAAAAAAACTCGGCCCATGCACCCACAATCGAACTTAAGGAGACTCTTTTATTGGTGCAATATGTTTATGCAGTAGTAGGGATGTTAATGAGGCGGGTATAAGTGAATGTCGCACTACACCTTTTTCGGTCAATGGTGAGTGAGAATTTTATCCGCTATGGGTAATGAGGCGGGGTTGAATTTAAAATCTTACCCACTTCATATTCGCCTGGCGGCCATTTTTTTAAAAACAAAAATAGTAATAATATGACAATTTATAAATCTTATTTGGTTATACTTAAGAAATAGTGTTAATAATGACTATTTTATATAACTTTTTACTAGCTACTTCTTGAATAAAATTACAAAGTCAAATCGAGGAAAAAAAAAATACTAATAGTGATTAAACCAGCTTTTACGACAATAATATCGAATAAAAGTATGATGTAGTGGATTAATTGGTAAGTGGGGGGGGGGGGGGGGGGGGCGAGTATGGTTTTGGAAACTTGTATCGCACCATGGGCGGTGGGTCCGGGTACGAGGACCCTATACGGGGCTTTATCCACCTCGCCTCGTCTAAATGACATCCTTATGTGATGGGGGTTGGTGATGAAAAGGTGATTTAAGATGTTGGAACACGGTGGGTAGGTACCCGTCGACCGTCGTTGACGGTATGGTGACTCAAATTGTGGCTAGCAGTGGTTGGGTTAGTGGTGGTGTGTAGCTGGTTTGTTAAAAGGCTAGGGTAAAATGGGAATAACTTATCGATACCCAACCTATTTTGGTTTTCAAAAAACTCGTTGAAGTAAATGCGAACGTCTTGTTGAGTCGGAGGGTTACATTGGATTGGTTGTCTCATTTACGGGCCACGCCTTGTGTTTCACTCTTATTACCTATTCATTTGACATATAAGCGTTAGTTCTGGTTTACTTATATGCTCTATGAACTTCTCGTTGTAACACCCGACCCAAGCCCTGGGTCGGGAGCGGTCACTCACGGTAGCTCGTCAGGCTGTGTACATGGCACACAGAACAACACAGGCCCTTTCCAACGCATTTTGTCCTCGCTTATGTGCATCCCGTGAACATTCCCAGGAGGTCACCCATCCTAAGACTACTCTCACCCAAGCACGCTTAACTATGAAGTTCTTTTGCAATAAAAAAATAAAGTACACTTTGTTGATATGAGTAGTATGTACTGTCAATTCCTTTAAACACTAGTCAGATTTTAAGCCTATCAATGAATATCTTAAGGGGTACCCCACACATGGAGTATTACACCCATGGTTTATGGAGCATGGGTTAAGTTAGACAACACCAATATGACTTGAAAAGTTCGATAAAATAATTTGAAGTCGAAAAGTAGGTGAGACATAACTTAGAATTTCGCTTATTTAGCACTACACGACCCATTTTAGCAAATTGAAGTCAAACATAAGCCCACGGCCCATTTTAGCACATGGGATTGGCACAACCCAAGTACCCAACACTACACTACACGTCATAGGCCGCAGGCCTGGGCCTGGGCCGAATTTTGAGAAAAAAAACCGTGCCTAGCCCATACATGACACACCCCACCTAGACCCGTCACACCTTGGCACACGCCTGAACACACTCAAAATACAAGAAATAAGGCTAAAGTGGATTAGTTGCTTGGGCATGCCGAAGCACGACACAACACATCATGGGTCGTGGGCCTAACCACCATTTCCATTTCACCGGCAGGGCACAAAGCTCACCATCATGTGCCTCGGCCGTGCATTTTCTTCTCCTCGCACGATGGATTGGCACCAAGCACAACTCGACACGACCCACTACGTTGTGTAGCAAATGGGGAGGAGGAGGAGAGGCAAGGGGCAAGCTGCGGGGGCCGAGGAAAGGACATGTTGAGGCTAGGGAGGGAGATGGTGAACAATGGGGGAGGGAAGTGGTTGTTCAATGGGGGCGGTGGCAAAAGTGGGAGATGGTAAGGGTGGTAGGCGGTTGGGACTTGGGAGGGAGGATATAATATTGAAGAAAATTAAATGAAAAGGTATGTAAAATCAACAATATTTTACATTACTAAATACATATTGTACATGAAATAACGACCAAACTTGAATGTACAAATGGTTGAAAATTGTGTTATTTGTGAATTATTTTTCTCCAGTCCGCATTATATTTGTGACATTAGTGACCTGACACTAATATATGAAAAAAAAAGTCAGTTTATAGCTCTGTTTAGAATCATCATATTGCCCTTCAAGAAAAAAAGGAGTGAATATTGCTATATCTACTCCTAAATGACTTACATGGACCTTAATTGTTAATTGTAATAGAGAACCACAATATTTCAATTATCATTACAGTACGATCTATCATTCAATTACCGTCGAAAATGCATTCATTTTACATCATACATGGTTTTAAATTAGACCATCAAGAATCTTGTTCCCCCTTGTTGAAAATAAATGGTTCGTGATAGTGTGTTGGACTGTTAGTATTAGCCTATGAAGGCACTCAAAACACATAAGCCTCTGAGTTGACTGAGGATGATTCCGTAACAGAACAGAACTCGTCGATTCCTTCAGCTGCTTATTATGATGATGAAAACTGACCGTAGACAGACTTGCCATGTCTACTGACCAGAATCCCAACTAATGGATGTTCAATCACCAGAAAAACCAACGTCGAGTTGTTGGAGGCTGAGCCGGCACTGGTTCATCTCTCTTCCGATTCTCCATTCCCTGCTTCAAGGACTCCAACCTTTTCCTGCATCATTCTCATATTGTTTATATACCAAAACTAATGGCGGAAGCAGAAATTGAGGGCGGGATGGCAAAATCGTAAAATAATGAGTTTGAGGAGAAAAATTCTACAAACAATTGCTTTATTGTTTAAAATTTCCAAAAAAATCCTTTTAAAAGGGAAGAGGGCATTGAACCCACGTCCCAAGCAATTAAGCGCAACAAACCAACAATCTAATAGTCCAAAATCTAAAGACGTCCTGAAGATTATATCACAGAATCTATTTAAAACTTTGGTGCCCTTACAAATTGCAATTAAATCAAATTGTTTTCGGAGAGGTTGCAATATTGTATTGTCTTTCGGTCTTTCCTATGAGTTTTTAAGTCCCTTACCTAATATAGATTAAGAGCATTGACACATAATTTTGACATTCTAACGTGTATCAAACTATCAATGTCACAGCTATTTCAGTTTGTGGATGGTAATGGACTAAATCACATAAGAGTTGTTAACATAGAATAAATCACATAAGAGTTGTTAAGCCGCTAGCTCCCATCTGCTCACCTCATTTGTATGGGCTAGCATAGCGCAATTCAAAACTTTTGCCAGGTTATGCTTCAAATAAAAGAGACAACCTAGCATCATAATTTAATCCTTACAAAAAACTCAAGCCTTGAAAAGAAAATCCTTTTAATCTCATTATTTTATCTAAAATAGAAGCAACTAAAAAAAACCGGATGGGAATATCCGCATGAAGTGTTTGCAATTCTAAGGCATATAGGCAATCACATCTACAGATCAAGCAAAATATGGTTGTATTTGTGAGAAGTGACGGTTATTGCATACCAATGGACGGACAAAAACCAAACATGAGAGTATAAGAGGCACGCTCCTCACCCCTCATATAGTCATAGCTAAAAACAACTAACCTTGTGTCCGTGAGACACCCATGTAAACTCCATCTTTGGCGAAATCCATCAACTCCTTCCATTCCACTAGCAAGAATCAAGCGCCTGTACAAAATTTTAAAATGTCGTTGATCAAACAGACAAGGCAGCTGCAGACTACATTTGGACTCAAAAACACGAGTCACTAGTATCTTACTTCCATACCAGCACATCATAATTCATAAGCGTGTTCTTGATATACTCCCTCTGTCCTTGTCATTTGTTTACCTTTATATTCATTGTGAGGGGGATATTAATCAAAGGTAAATAAATGACTAAAGACAAAGGGAGTAATTCTTTAAACAGACACAAAGAGACTCATAGATAGAAGATAGAATAAAAATGAGGAGAACAAAAGACACAAAGGAAAAGTGTAACCATTCATGCAATTAATACCTTTCTAGTTTTGTGACTTCTGATTCCAGTTGAGCAGCTCTTTCGTTCGCTTGATCAAGAGGCATCGACAAACCTAATTTAAGTTCACTATCTTGGAGCCTTTGTCTGATCTCCTTATCCTACAAACGCGCACATTAGTTGCAGAATTATTTTTAGGACCAGACTAGCAATACCAGTGTTTTAATAATCAAGCAGTTGGACATACTAAAGAAATAAACTAGGCTACAAATATCATGTTTATCTTACTCTTCTTTCAACACAATGTCGATACAGAGCAATCTCATCTTGACAAAATGGTTCAATATCATTGATCTGCAAACCTGAAGCACAAGCGAGTTCAAAGACTTGAATAAAACATAGGCAGAGTATAAAAAATTAATCAGAAATTAATTACATGTAACTGATGTTAATGAATACGCCAATCATTAAATTCCTTAGATTAACTAAGCAAGTATCACCCACAAAAGAATCTTACATAAAAATAGATTCCTCAGCAATCCATCACACAGCTCGACACCTTCAAGCACGTGTGAAGAAATTTCTGGAGGAACAACAGGTGATGGAGGCCCCGTCATTAAATCATCACCCACCAAAATAGTTTCCTCCATAGTTGGCTGTGAATCGACTGAAAAGTCACAAAAGCATGGCACGATAGTCAGCCAAAAAACAGCTTCTTATTCTTATGAGCATTACAGGTATAGCTTTTCATCTGTTAACATTAGTGTGTTCTAACAAGTAAGATACTCGTATGTTACTCTTTCACAATGCATCCTCTCAAGATATCAAGTACGTTATGACGTGTACCCCAGTTACTCAAAGTGCATAGTTTTTCTACACTACAAAGCCAGTAACAAAATTTACCCTCAGTTCCAACTAAACCAAATACTCCGTGTGTAACTAAGTATGTTATGTGTTTTGATTCGTTCTGATTTTCGAGTACATAGTTTCCCTATCTATCACTCTTTTTCCAAAATTGACACTTTGACAGCAGTGACAAAAACTCAAATCCATCTACTTTCCCCTACAACCTGGTATTTCAAGAATTCCAGCAGGTTTCTTCTTAGAAGCAGAACTCAGAAAACATTTATTATTTCGGAACTTCCCTAAATTTGTGTTTCAATGTCATTACTCCTTTCCATCAATCCTCCCATGAATGTTTTCATGTCCGAGATCAACAGGATTGTAAACTACTAAACTACACTGTGCTCGCAATTCACAAAGTCACCCTTAACAAATACTCCGTAGTTCATAAATATTGCTGTCTGAAGGCTCAGTATTAGTTGGGTTTCAGAATAATAACATTACTCAAATATGTTTCGACGTATAACCCAAGTCATGTTGCATCCAAAAGCAAATAAAATCGTCAAACAAAATCGTTAGCATTTTAGAAAGATAAATAACATTTCAATGTATGGCCAGATAGAAATTGTCATGTACCATCCATTGCTGCTTTCTGATCCTCTAATCAACCCGAAACGACGAAGAGAGAATCAAAACCTGAAACCCATCAATTTCATTAGAACAATAGGAATAAAAATGTAACATTTGAAGAACTCTTATAATGGTAGTTAACAAAAATGATGAATTTGTTGACTGAAGCAATGAATAACTCAGTGCGGCATTTCATCAAACAGTTAATGTGCACTACAATTAACTAACAATTAGAATGTAAGTGACTTGACCCAGTAATAAAGGAACAATGGAGATCACAACAAAGTGAGTAAAATGTAAAGGAAACGCAGAATTAGTGGAAGAGTTGCAGGAGCATATGTGGGTTGAAGACAGACAGGAAACAAACCTGAACAAAACAAAAACTGCCGAGGAACTGTGGGAAGTATAAGAAGACGTGGTTGATTATATGATTTGGTTCAGTCGTCTAGAGTTTAGACACTCAATTGAGTCTTTTGTGAGACGGTTTTACGTCTATTTTGGTCATTTAGGAATCAGGTTGAGCGAAAATAAAAAAACGTCAATTTCGACTCGTGTTGGTTTGGGCTTGATTGGTTAGGATAAGTGATTTTGGGACATTATTATCAAGGTCTGTTTTATCGCACCAACCTAAATATTAAAAATAACAAAACTGTTAGAACCATAATGTAAATGAGTTGAGCCCGCTTAGCAAGCCTTCGAAGTTGAGTTTCTCTAAGTTTGCCTCAAGATCGGTTTGATCAAGCTTGACAAAATATGAGCCAACCTAAGCTCAACTAAGGTCGAATACCAAGTTCGTTTGCGCTCATTTTCTCAAGTAGAATTTTAATGTATTCTAATTAAATCTATTTCACATTATATGTTACTTTTGTATTTGTATTTTTCTTTTATTTCACGTTTTATATTATAATGTAGAGAATATAATGAAAAGGTTAGCTCGATCATCAATTTTTTTATCCTCGATGAGCCAAGAGTCAAGCCGTATTCAGGCTCAAATATGATTCAACCTCAAATTTATAGGAGCTCGAGCTGGGATTGAGCCCGGTTAGTACACCCCAAATCATGCTCAAAGAAATGTCGTCGTGGAAAGCTCAAGCACGAGAAAAATTATCCGAGTCAAGGACAAGCATTGATATCAAGAGTTCAAACCTGAGCTGATTATACCAGCCGAGCTAGAGCTTAATCGAGCTCTATATAAGCTTGACTAGGTTAATTAGAACCAAACCAGTAATTTGAATCCAATATCTAGGTTGAAGCGGTGTATGAGGCCTAATTAAGTGTCTATGTTGAAGCAATGAAGCTCCATCAAATAACAAAATTTGTTTTGTACAAAAATGTACATATATAAATATATATGGTACAAGGACAACGTCTGCCTCAAAGATGGCAACCATGAATCCTAAGCGCGTCTATACTCATCTCCACAATCTCCGATAACTTTCATAAGATCCTTGCCCCGGCTTGATATCTCACGGATGCTCTCAACATCCTCCTCATCGAGATCAAGTGAGAAGATAGCATTAGCATCTCGGATATGATCAGACAGCCCAAGTCTTACACCTATCATGGACCCTGCTACGGCTGGCTGTATTCCAAAACAGACAGCTTTGAATAAGGTGGAATCACACAACAATGCAGAGGGAAAGTCGTAGGTAAAAGGGTTTACCTGATCTAGTATGTACTTAACAGCCACAGTTGCAATCGACACGCCATGCTTCCTTCCGATTTTGCTTAGTTGTTGGAGTAAAACTTGGAACTGACTCCATCCACCCCATGCATCCACCATCTGCAAAAATTTACGCGAGTACGAGTATGACTGTACTGTGGCATTTCCGAACCAGCTAACTCATAAGTAATTCGATAAGCTATTTGTTTGATACTTGATCTCAGAATCACCATCGCGGCCTCATCGTGGCCATTGCATCATAAATCGGGCTGATACCACCTCAAAATGTGGTCGCATTAACCTTTGAAGCGTTAATAACTCGCTTGTGATTCTAGGGCCAGATATATTACCACAATAATGGTATACAATACTTTGACATAATTTTATAATTTTACTATTGATTATGGAAGACAGTTTGTGGTGGAAACATTTGGGAAGGGTTGAGTACATCTAACCACCTTACTGGCTTACTCCATCTAATGAGAGGCCTTTGACCTTTATTATTGGTTTCCTTCAACCACCAACAAAATGCAAATCGATTATAGCATAATCTATCTAGGTGCTTCAGACACTATTAGAAGTATATTGCATATCGATCTATTCATACAGAAATAGGCAATCTTGCTTTGAAGCACTGGAGCAATGTTTTAGTGTTGGAACAAGGTTATTAGAGGAGGTTTTACCCGTTTGTACTTCTGTAGAGACGGAGTATTCAATGGAGGCCCAGCAAAGGGAATGGATAAGTTTGTGTCGAGAAACTTCTCAGATAAAAGCCCACCCATCACTGTTCCATAGCTGCATATAGAAATAATGATGTTGGAGCTTAGAACCGCGTTTCTAGAGAAGAAAAGAAAAACAATACTCCGTAGAAGATAAACTACACGACAAATTTGATTTCGGGAAAATGATGCATACGTTATGAGTTTAACTCCTTTCTGCTGACAAAGCTCGGCCATTCTCTGTTGAGGACGCATGTCTATAATTGAATGTTGCACCTACAGGAGTTCAGCAATTATCTACAAAGGTTAGCCATGGAGTCTTATATGAGACGGTCTCACATGTGAGACCAACCAATACTTGTGTATTCCTCATTTAATTTAATGGTTGATTAATTCGTCTCACTTGTAAAAACGTCTCGCGTATGTTTTTTGTAGAATACACAAGACAATACTTAGACAGAATAGTGCTGGATTACCTGGTTGCTAACAACAGGAATCTCATTTTCAAGAATTATTCGCAACCTTTCGGTATCAAAGTTTGTAAGAGCCACTGTCTTAATTTTACCTGAAATAACATATTCAAGGATTAATTTGTAACACACTATTATTTGTGGGTTGTGGCAAACAATGTACGCAACATACAGTTGGAAGCAGTCTAACCTTCATCTTTAAGATCAGTAAGATGTTTCAGTGCATCCAGATATCCAGAATTTGCGTAGTCCCACCTATCAAAAGGCACTGCTATCAATTTGCTCGGAGTTGACTAAACTTTTATGCAGTGATTTCATTCAAATGTTAATACCAAAGTCCAAAACAGTCTTTTTTGATCAAACTCCCTTAAAACACTAGAAGAGAAGAACCCACTGTCCACATTCAGCTAGATTAGCCGATAGTCATTGAGGGAAAGTGCTCATGACGTGAGTATGAAAGACGTCAACATCAAAAATACCCTTTGTGACTCCCATTACAGCAAAAAAAATGAAAATATAGATATAAACCAGACGAAAACATGTCTTAGTTTGAAGAGGTGCAAGGCATGCCGAGGCGCTAAGTGGCTGAGGCGATAAGGCGCAAGGTGAATGCGCACGCCTTTTAGACGCAAGGCGTCCTATTTTTAGTAACAAAATTGTATTTTTCAAATATATTTTGGGCAGCAATACCTTTTTTTAGTATTTCTCAGGTCGGCAAATATGTAAAGGAGTAGAAGTTGGGAATAATGGGAAAAAGAAAAGGGCATAACTAAAGATTTAGCTTAAAACGATATGGAAAGTGCGCACTAGTGAGTCTTGTCAAAAAGGCGCACCTAGAATGCAATGAGGCATTGTGGCTAGTGCCTCATCCACGGCGCGCTCGAGGCACAATTTTTTTAACTAAGAAACATGTTTTGGAATCTATAGAACGTTCAACTTCACTGCAGAAGTATAGAAGGGGAATGTTAGCGTGACACGGACTTTATGTGTGCTTAAGATTTCCATGTAACGTGTATAATGGTAAACACTGTCATTCACATAAGTCAAAATATAAAGCACTAAACACCTGATGAGAAGCGCCTTACCAATGAAACTGAAGCATGTCCAAGCAAGCAACATCCATTCTTTTCCTTGACACATCGATGCTCTTCTCAACAAAACTTCTTGACATCTTAACTGGTGGCGGAACCCACTTTGTGAGTCTGTACCAAGAAAAGAACATAAATGCAGAATTAGAATAGAAACAAACAAATTCAATCGCAGATACAGCTCCAGACAGCAAAAAAAGATTCAACAAAGATTAAGTACCAACATGATTGGGGGTTGGTGACAGGAATCGTTGTACCAAACTTATCATGATGAAGTGAGAATACAGATGAAAAAGTGGAGCGAATGAAAAACACAATAATAAAACTAAACAAATGGAGATGGCTGAAAGAAAAAAGTGGAAGTAAGAAATGAAAAGATAAAAAAAATGAAGAAACCCTTTGGAATTAGAGTTAATTAACGGATTAAAATGGGATACATAAGTTTGACGAAATATCAAGCTGAAAAATTTAAAAAGTACTAATAAAACAGTGGAAAGATAATACAAATAAAAAGAAAAGGTTCGAGAAATGAACGAAAGGAAGGCAAGAGGAATCAAATACGGCGTACTAATTGCAGTAATCCCTGGCATCCTCATGAATTCTTTCCCTCCATTCCACCATCTCAATGCTAAACTTTCTCCAATACAAAAAAAATTTACATAACAAAAGATAATGTTCTTCTCTTGACTTTCTAACTTACCCTCTAACATTTTCTAGAAGTTGTGGTGGCCTTTCACGTCGAACACGGTTTATAAAGAGTCCATAAAGATCTTCAGCAGGTCCATCTGAAACAAGATGTGGCACAAGCCAATGTCATCTTCACGCTTATAAATTTTTATCAGCAGACAACAAAGAAATACATGTACTTTCTTAGTTACCAGTTTACTGGGAATTTAGAAATGTACGGAGTACAAAATTAGGAAACGAAAGGAAATTTAAAAGCAAAATGAAACAGAAAATAAGCTATAAATTCTTATTGCTCGCCTGATTAGATTCAAAGGGAACATAGACTACAGGAGATGCAGAATGTACATTCATAGACCAAAACATAAACAAATTCCTAAACAAAAAATTCAAATGTCCATGTAGAACATCATACGATAAACCAGGTCATAAGTTCCTTTCGATTTTCGACAATCTTCGATGATACTCTCACTCCTCTTATGACCTTGTTAATCGTATCCAGAATTTTCATAAAATAGCCAAGTTCGACACTTGAACACACAACATGCCAACATTTGTAACCAAGTTGGAGACTATCTTACATATGTCAGCCATATCAAAAGTGGCTAACCCAGCATCTGCATATTTCATCATTGCATCGACTGCATTATCCCTATCAATTGTCCCCCACCCACCACTTGTCTGCCACATTCCATTAACCACACGACACATTTCCAAGGAATCCTTTCCGTTCTTAATAACAATCACCTTTTCACCCCCTGTAGCCACACATGAAACCGGACGCAATGTAGCTGATCCAATACCATTACCTCTCCTAGTTTTATCTTTGATAGAATAGAAACCTAGCTTACAGCAAGAATAGGGTAAAATCTCAGCCATATAGAAGAAGAGAAACAAGGGCATCTAGTTTACAAAATTTTGGCATATGTACCTCATCCTATCTTCCTTCAGCTGAACAACAGCCAACCGAACAATTGTACATGCTCTTTGTTTTGGACTTTGGACTTTAGTCCCTTCCAATTGTCTTTGAATAATTACAAACTAGTCATGGTCACTAACTTACAAAATTGAAAAAAGTTCCTTTTTTTTGCCTTTAACTCTACTCTTACACCCTTCTTCTCGAAACCTCGACCGATAACAAATCTTAATTCATACAGAGTATTTTTTAACCCTTCAAATCGATATATATTCATCTCTTTAGCGATAAATTCTGAAAGTTAGGCATCAAGTTACATAAACGATCAAGTTCTAAGATTAGCCTTAAGAACCTCAATTAACAGTCAACATACACCAGAAAGTAGTAAAGTACCCTGCAAAATATACATAACAATCCTACCCAAAAAAATTAATTCATTTTCAGAGGAAAAATGTCAACACTTCAAAGTTAAAACCCACATCAAAATCTACCCCAAAACAATATAAACCCATAAATAGAATCCCCTAAATTTTTGCCAGTCAAATTAGCCACAAAAAATATAATCCACGGCTCAGATTGGTAAAACTAGCTAAAAAGGTCATAACTTTCTATTCCAACCACTAAGCATTTACCCAATCACTTACGAAGAAACAGCTAGCCGAATCATTGGTCAAAAGAAGCTAATTTATCAAATCAGTTAGCTGATATCCGCAATCAAACGAAACCCAAAACCCCTTATGTGAATCCACTCAAAAATGATAAGTGGAAGAACTTCAATCACCTAAATTCCAATCATCAGTCTCTCTTAAGAGGGTCATATCCGTCTTTAAAAAAGGTCAAATTCTACCTCATTTAGGCATATAAGATAGGTATTTTTTTGCTAATGTGAAGAAACCGATTTCGCACATGTGAGTGTAATCCCACATTGATAAAAGAGGGGAGAATTTAAGGCAAGGGGTTACTCCCTCTATTGCCAATTGGTTTTAGATTGGAACCTCCTTGGGTTTATAAAGTGGACTCTCTCTCCTCAGTCAGGTTGGACTCAGGCCCGATTATGAAATTTAACAGCTAATTTCTAGACATTCGGCTTTTGTTCCATTTATCTATTTGACCGGTTTAAAAACGTATATGAACGTATATGTCCATCTTAAACAGGAACCCGCTAAAAACAAAGGTCACATTTTTGACAAATAGTTGCATTCATGACCAGGCAAAATCATAGGGGCAAAGCAGGAAATAACCACAAAATAAAAGGGTAAAACAATAAAATGACAGTAACAGCATTAGCAATAGCATTACAGTGATCAGCCATGTCAAAAGTGGATAATCCAGCATCAGCATAGCGAAGCATGGCTTCAACGGCGTCGTTTCGATCAATACGGCCCCACCCGCCACTCGTTTGCCACATTCCATTCAAAACTCGGGATATTTCCAACGAATCGTTCTTCTGACTCACTGTGACTCGGCTGTTTTCCGCTGTAACGGCGGTTTCTGACTCACACCGGACCGAGTTGGGTCCGAGTCGGACCGAGTTACGGCGAGTTGGGGTTTTGGGTTTTATGGGGTTTAGGTGGTTAATGCCCTTGAGGGTGGATACGGTATTTGGGTGGAGGAATGTAGACATTTTATTCCACCGATACTTCGACTGGTCTGAACTCTGAAGACTGTAGATCAGTAGATATAACTAGATACGATAAGTGTTTGCCAACAAGTATGAAGACGGGTTAAGTTGTCTCTAATAAAGAGGTCCACTTATATTTTTGTAAGAGATAACTAATTTAGAATCCGTGCATTAGTATATATAGCTTTTTATTTTTTGTAATATATTTAAATAATAATGGTATCTCTTTAATTGTTCATTTTTTCTAGTTATTTTATTTTGTTTCGAGAAAAAAAATATTAAAACTGAAAGTTAATCCAAGAAAATTGAGTAATATGCTAAAATGTACTCCCTCCTAGTCGGTCATTTCTTCCCTCTTTCCTTATTAGGTAAGTCGGGTTTTCTTCCCTCTTTTCCTTTTTGGATGTGGGATTGTGTGTTTTGTGTGGTCTAAATTCATTTGTATGTGGGGTAATGTGTTTTGTGTGGTCCAAATTCATTTCCTTAATTTTTGTGTAAAAGATAAAGGGGAAGAAATGAGTGACTAGGAGGGAGTATGTTTTTTTTTCAAAAAGTGTTTTTTATAACATAAAGATCGTGATTTCAATTTATAAATTCTCTCAATTTTTTTTTTCGTCAGGAAAGGAATAAAAACGATTTATAGTTTTGGTTATACGTAATATGAGTCAAGTCATTATAATTAAATAATAGCATCACTAAAGGATTAAGCAGTTATAGTTTTGTTTATATTGTTTATATTTTAAATAAAAGAACATAATTTAAAGTTTAGTGAAAATTATATAATTTGATGAAAAGATTAATTTTAATGAAAAGATAATAATATAATGAAATCCATTATAATTATTAATTTCCTTGTTTACTTAACACAATTAAATTATCAATAGTTTCCTAATTTATAAAGATGCTTTTTGGAGGGAAAATTTGGGAGTTCACTTATTCTTTTAGTAGATAGGAGATTCGATCCGACGACCCATTTTCAATGAAGACGGATATGTCTGTCTTCAATGAAAATTTGTGATCGTTGCCTCGTGTTTCGTAAAAAACGATATGTTAGTTTATTAATAAATGTCGGTTTAAACAGTAGATTGACCAACGAATTTACTATTATTTGTGTTTAATTAATGACCTATTTTTGTAAAATATTGTTTGAAAGGTTACCATTTTTTAAAGTTAAATGATAATGTCACTACCTTTTTTTGTTAATGTCACAACACTACAAGGTAAGTTTAAGGGCATGTTACTAATATTACTATTCATCGTCTCACAACAAAAAGTGGCATTAGTGATTTCGGAGTGGCGTTATGCATTTTCTTTTTGAAAACATCGTCGAGAGCCGTATATTGGAAAAGAATATTCACTTTATTATACATAAAAGCAACATAATTATCAAATAATCAATTAATTGTGAAACACATTTCTTAATTTTGTTAATTTAGTTTATGAACAGACCAGCTACTAAAATCGCTCGATCGTATTGCATTAACATTATCAGCTATCCATAGATTTGCTTATGCTATTTGTTGAGTAAGGTCTTAGACTGTGTTTGATAAGACATTTCAGGTACATGTTTAACTGTTTTGACTAAATTCGTTTTTTTAATAAAAAATCTAGGTATCTGATTTATTTACAAGTGTTTGGTAAATAGCTTATTTGCCCAAATAAGTTATTTGAAATGACCTGGTACATAAGGTAGCATTCAAAATTTCATGTACCTGATCTTGCATCATACGGAGTATCCCTTCAATCTATAATACTAAATAGTTATCATACCCTTTTATGTAATTTCACAAACAATCAGTTACCTTACCAGCTAGTTTAACAAACATTGTTTATAAAATCAGTTACCTTATCATCAGCTCTTAATTTTCAACTAAGTTATCAACTACCTTTTCGGGTCGTTTACCTTTTTAGATCTCAATTATCTTTTAATCTAGTTTTACCAAACATAGCCTAAGTTTAGTAATTGAAAGGCATAATTGATAAGAACTCATGGGTTTAAAATCGCTAAAAAAAATTGGCGCGATTATAAATTCACAATACTTAACATTTGAGTATTTGAAAATTTACTTTTAAAAAAAATCAATAAATAAATAATCGTTAGGAATAATCAATGTGAATATTGGAAAGATAGTGATTGTCATATTGTTTTATCGAATACCTTCATTTTGTACCGTGTCGATTATTTTTTTCCTCTAAAATTGGCCAATCTAACTGGATATCAATTTAGAGTTAAGCACAATTATATTTTCATAATTACTAAAAAAGTTCTGAAGATAATCTATACAACACATATTGTCGACAATAATAAGCTATATGTAGGAAAATAAGGACTTACCTTAATGCGGAAGCGATCGGATCGTTGTGTTCGCTAACTGCCCACTACCATATACCGTACCTTCGGCGGCTACTAGAGTCCCGGAATATGTCCACGCCCCAAATTCCAAGTCACTTAGATGGTAGACTAACTAAGAGATTATATGAGTTGTGTATAGATAGGATAGATGAGATGGTTACTCAAACCATCTCTTGTCTTATTTATAATCACCTCACAAAGAGGAGTTACAAATAAAGAGCACCAAAGGGCACCATAAACTCCCATTAAGTTTCACCATAATGGGGTAGATTAATATGGTGATAAATAGGATAATTAACAATCAACTTGAATATGGCCGTTACTAAAAACCTATTAAATACAATACTCCCACTCGGCCACTCAAGCCAAGATAGTATTGTTGCTTGGTCACGAAACCTAAGCAATACTTTTACTTGGTCACAAAGCCAAGTCAATTCTCCCACTTGGTCACACAACCAAGTTTATGACAACACAACTCAAAACAAAAACAATCTCTTAAGTTTCATACGGAAAATGGGGTGTGCGACCATAAAGTAACAAAGTAGCATTATATTAAGTTACCATCAAACTAACATAACACTTTCACATTATCAACCCCCCAAATCATTCAAAACATTACTGTTAGCATACACAGTCCCTATATGCTATCATAATCATTTAGTTATATACACAATATAACCCCTGGCCAGGAAATTATGGTGAATTTGAATTGATCATTCCTTAAACACTAATAATAATCCATCTCAACTTAACTGCTTTCCTAACATGATCCATTGAACCTTAATCTTTTAGGTCCTTAGAATTCATATTAAAGTAGCAACATCAAGAATTAACTTCATATCATAGCTCCAAGTCAAAGGGCATTGAACAAAAGTGGACAACACAGTCCATAGGATCACACAGTGACAAAGTAGGGAATCATTTTTCACTCCTAACGGTCGACTTATAAACACACATAGTATGATATATGTGTCACAACATAGCTTCCACTACGATGGGCATATCACGCGTCCATGTCGTGCGAATCTTAAGTCTAGATACTACTCAAGTATCTAACCCAAGCCACTAGATTGATATACTCAACATCCAATCTGACACTTGTGATTCGGTTTAAAGCTTTAGTACGAAAAATAGGGTGTCTTTTCATACTTCGACTACAAAAGTCTCATCTCAGACTTACTAAGGCGACTGTATAATGAGTCAATATCTTTTCCATACAACTAATGTACAAAGATAATCCACAACACTCACTACTTGTTAACGTCACTCAGTCTCATCTTGCCCACTACTCAAGTGTCAAGGCGATTTACCTGTGTAACTAGGCAATCTTAAAGCTTGGTGATATCTTATGTGCCTCATGATGCAACAAATGCATATGAACATTTCCAAAAGAAACAAAATTCTCATCCTAAAATGTTCATCATCAAATACATCCACAACTCAACAAGATTAAAATTTAAGTTGACTCTTTTGCACAATTAGTTCAACAAATAAACTAATTAAGAACACATCAAAACAAAAACGTCAACAATCTTGTTAGTTAATCTTACTTGATGACAACTCTTAGTTCCACACAAGAACTAATCTACTATTACCACAAAGGCAGAGTAAAATTTACTTGATTACATATGTGCATGTAGTGGATTGATTAAGTAACAAATTACTTATCAATCACAACATTGACGTTCAACCATGTACTAAACAAGGTACACATCAAAATACCAACTACAATATAACTAGAAACAATACTCTAATCGAATCTTGCACTTGATTATAGGTTTAGACATAACCCACAATATTATTTTCTTCTAAATACCAATATATCACCAATTAACAAAGAGATACTTATTCTCCTATATAATTTTGATATTACCACATTAATTCCACAATTCCAACTAAATCATCACACAAATAATTTATGAAACTTGAAATAAATATGGAAGACCGCTAACACATGGACAATCTTAAGAGATACAAAATTTTATCATCTTAATCATTTGAGAAAAACTCAACTGATTGATTCATGAATAATTTTTCTCGAGAAACATGATTCGAGAAAATATTCTTTACATCCATTTGAAAACAAAGTCCAAATAGATGACCAAAGTTAGAAGAAAACGGAACAAAACCTACCATTTGAGAACATATTTCAAAATTGTCTTAAACCTTATTATCATAACCACATTGCAACAATGTCTATCTACTCTCATAATAACAATCCATTCTTTATTCTTTGGGGGGAAAAAAACTCACTTACTTAAAGTGATAGCTCCCACTTACTAAAAGTAGTACAAAAAAACGGATAGAAGGAACAACTCCCACTATTCTCTGTAATAAGCAAAACCCCATAAGAACCGATCTTATGCTAATCCATATAACTTGACATACAAGTTAATATTTGCTCATTAGTAGACAAACTCTCATCTTTACCTCAAATCATGGAACTACTCCATTTTCTGAACATAAAGATAAGTTAAACTATCATTGGTGTCTCAATGGGTTTACAAAAAGTTCTCCCACTCACCAAAAGATAGTTCTGCATTGTAACGAATACAATACATAGATCTACTAGCCTTCGCCAAAACATAGAAACACATCAAGTCAATAAATATTGTGGGTCACTTGAACACAAAATTCGATAAATGTTAAGCATATGAATAGCCAACTTAATATCCAAAACTTACTTGGAGCGAGCAAAATTTCTTCAAAAACGTATTTAAGAAATCCTTCTTTAACTCAAAAGAAGGAAAAACCCGATCAGCGTCACACTTCACTTAACCATATCAAGTGATAATCTACAATTTCTCGACACAAACAACATCTTGTTACAGTGTTTAGGAATTGTAAGATCAACGCACCTAAATTTCCCCATTCACACTTTGAACATATCAAAAAGTTATTCACAACCAACACATAAACTAAGATTTCTGATTCTAAGTTCAAAGTCGATTTTCACTTTTATCATAAAATGTTTGAACATATCAAACACTTTACAAAATGACAAAATAATGAATACACACTCATATAGCGTGAATCATCTCAAATGAAGAGGGAAAAAACATAAGGCCTCATGATGCTCTAAACATGTTACTACCCACAAATAAAATAAAAATAGATTGAAATATAAAAGTAAAAAGACAATGAAGAAATGGAAAAAGTAATCAAGCAGAAGAATAAAAGTAATGCGGTGAACATAAATATTATGACCAAACACATAATCATAACAAAACTATTAACAAAAGAGGTTAAAGAAGAATCCGTGATTTTCAATAAACTAATAATTGAAAATAATCATGCATTCTAAGTGCGTAGAGAATTAACACATCAAAATAGCACAAAGCCTATTTGAAACATAGTTTAGCATAGCTAAAGGTGAATAATCCATCGACAAACAATGAATTAAACAAGTATGAGTTATAAAAATTCCCGCTATGTTTCTAAATCCACAAAGGACAAGAATTAACATTAGATGCAAGAAACACACATATAAATCGAATTGATGAGAATAATTTTATTTGGCTCGAAACAAACATGATCCAAATTAATATTATCTCCATATTACTCTCTTGTCGACACTAAGTCAAACATATTAAACAATACCACATATTTGTTCTCAATAGTAAGGAAAAAAAAATATAGACCATTAATACTTGTATCGAGAGACATTAGTGCCAAGAGGCACTCTTCCACGTCTCGATAAGTTTTGAGACATTTACCAGGGATTGAGAGACTATGAACCATTAAGAGTTCTGTATTTTTCCTAATCCCAGAATCAGATTGGCAAACAAATTACCATTGAAAAATAACTTCTTAAAAGTAGTCAATCTCGTCTTTAAAAATCACACATTAGATAAACAAAAAACATGGACAATCCTCAAGCACTTCGGGCCAAGACACATAGTCTTGTACCCTACGTCAAATTGAAATTGACTTATACCTAATCATACGCTACATAAGCTGTAAGACATGTCTCAAACACTACTTAGTAGGTCCACATACAAAAATATCAATAGCCTGCATGCATCAAACTTACTATTTGAACAAATACTGGTAAAAACACAGATTTCCATTATCCGACCTCATGTATGTAATAGTGATCACGATTTCACAAAATCGTGATTATTAATAAGATACAAAATCTAATCATTATAGTTTTCAATGTTTAAGCCGCTTTACCAATGGTGAACAAATCACCCTAAAAAAACACTTGTTGTCATACACAAGTATATGGATTAAGGCACAATTCGCAATTAAATTACTAAAACCCCTTCATTTATATTGTTCGTTCGAAAATTTCGCTAAGCTCGTAATCATCACAAACGAAATAAACAAGAAATTTCAACAATGTAATTTTAATTCTCTTAAGCTTAAATGAAACGAATTCATTTACCCTCGCTAAACAAATTAGCTACTACCCTTGTAACATGGCTAAACAAATTAACACAAATAATAATATCACTTAGATATTACACTAATTCCGTGCAAAACGAATTTACACGACTTTAAAAAAAGTTAATTAAAAAAAAACTTGATCATAACATATATGATAGTTTTAATTTGATACATTACTTATCTGTATACAATTCTTAATCACGAATATTTCCCGTCTCTCATGTAAAAACTAATTTTACATGTTATCATATATCACCAAGATATGAATCATTTATGTAATGCAAATTTACGTGAAATGATATATCACTAAGATATAACGAAGTTTCTTATGTAATACGAATTTACATGTACAAGTATATCACAAAAATATACATCATTTATGTAAAACAAAATTACATAAACTAATAATATAATATATCACAAAAATATAAGTTATCTCGTAAAACCAATTTACCAGAACTGACATATCGAAAAAAAAAAAAACATGAGTCCTTTTTGTAAAACAAATTTACAATAATTATTATATCACTAAGATATAAGCCTTGTACGTAAGTTATAAAATCTCATCAACAACAAATGTCATTAAGATATTCTTTTATTTTCGTACGTGTAATACAAAATTACACAATTTTGACAAGATAAAAGAAATAGAACTGATTCGTAAATTCTAACTTTGTCTTGCAAAAAATACAATATACACATATTGTGAGTAGCACATACTAAATCGGACACGGAGTCAAACATTAGTATTTCTCATACCCATAAATTCGCTAGCCAATTGCTAAGAAAATGAATATCACTAAGATAATTACATACAAGAAAAAATTTACGTAACTTATAAAATATCACTCAGATATTTACCATTTACACGTAAAAAAAAAAATAACATTATGAGACACTCATAAAATTTGGAGTATAATCAAAATCACTAAGATATTTAATCACACATATAAAACATATTTATATGCCTCCTATACTTAACTTAATATGAAACTTATTCATATACGTCGTAAACGTGAGCCAAACTACTCGGCTTCAATCAATATCATACAAATATCTACACATGAAACAAATTCACATGACATAAGAGAAATCTTATAATGAAACAGATTCATATACTTATAAATAACTAAATAAATTAGCGTAACAACAATTATCACTCAGATAATTAGAAATTTCTTTTTTTTAAAAATTTACATACAAAACAAATTTGTACTTCATATATATATACACTCCGTATCATATAAATTTAAACAGAGGACCAAGCAACACACACATAAGAAATGGATAAAATAAAATCAGACAACATAAAATTAGTAGTCTACCATCGTTTCACTCATTTCACCTCCCCTCTTTCAATTAAATTACGAATCCGTTTTTAAAATAATGCTGAAAAAATAAAAATTTATCGTTTTGGGTTGGTCTAAAAACTATTTATCGTTTTGGTGTCTACGTAGGCTCGGGTTTTGCGAGTCAATATCGAGGCTAAGACACGCCATTGCCAATGGCGTGTCTATTCAGCTCAATTTTTTGGGCCAAAGCAGAAACATAAGCAAAAATATAAGCATTAGACACGCCATTCACATTGGCGTGTCTGTAGAAGAAGACACGCCATTCGGATTGGCGTGTCTTTTACATTGATATTTTTTGAAAATACAGAAGGTGTTGCCATATGACATTAGTTAGACACGCCATTAGGATTGGCGTGTCTATTGATGGAGACACGCCATTGCCAATGGCGTGTCTTGGCAGTGATATTTTTTTTTTAAAAGTTTTGGTACATAGTCACTCACTCTATTTACCTTCCTAAGCAACAATAAAAGATTACGCAATTTTGACCCGGAACATTGTTTTCATAAGATTTAAAATAGTTTTCACACACATAGAAGCGGCACAAGGGGTTTCGAGCTTAGTCTAGTTACTAAAATATCGATTACACGTCCTAAAAAATATTAAAACTGCTTCATGTCTTCTTTTTGCCACGAAGACGAGACCAAATCTTTTTTGCCTTTGAAGGCTCCGGGGTTCCTTGTTCATTGATTGGCGACATTGAAGTATTGGTGCGCCTTGACCGTCGCCTGAACACTTGCAAGGTCTCATCGTCTTCCGCTGTTGACTCTTGCATTGTCGAACCATCTCCCCTTTCTTCATGTTGTTCCTCCACTTGGGTTTCTTGCGTCGGTTGGTGAAATTGTTGAAGAAGATGTGAATACCCAACATGTTCAAGAGATTGGGAAGTGTTGTCCCGGATGTTAGACATGATGTTACGGTAATGAGGGGGCACCTCTTGAGGCATCGCTTGTATCTCCGTATTGCATGTCCTATGGACTTCGGCAAACCCATGAGCCTGAAAAAAATTGTCAGTGTTAAAAAATAATAATTTATGAAAGATTTTAAATATTAATAACGATTCATATTAGTAAAACTTACAAGATAAGCAGTGGCTCCTAACGGTGCTTGGTAAGCTTGTTAGAAGGTAGGACTGATGAATCGGCGAGTTCGATCCCGATACCAAACCATGTAAGGGTCATTGTAGCCCATGTCACTGTTATCCTCAACACCAATGAACCTAAATTGGTACCTCCTAAACCACATAGCTAGGTATGCTGAATGATATTCCGCCCAATTCCTTGAATGAGCACCCCTTTTATCCATTTTATGCAACTTGGGTTCGGTATCAGCAGGTTCAGGGATATTTTGTTTCCACCCAAATTGACGAGCGACCCTATTAGGCAAATGCCACTCAACAATATCGAAACAAATCATAGGGGATACCACACACCACTCACCCGAGTCATTATAACAAGCTTCAGGCAAAAAAGAGAAGATGGCTTGGGGGTAAGGTTGCCATACAAATTGATCGGGACGCATGTTATCTAAAGCATCCCTATACCCGAGTAGAGTGGTTATGGTTGTGCCTTGAGGCCTCCTACGATGCACGCTCAACCACCTACGACCCAACGAATCAACTCGTAGTTGATGTTGTGAACCTAATGGATATGGTCCTTGAATAAGGGGTGGGTTTTCGGGGCCCGTGACTATAGGTCGAGCAATCGTAATCCGCTCCCATGCCCACAGTTGTAATAAAATAAGAGGGCCTCCTATATCTCTTGCCTTCATGTTGCTTGACCTACATAAGTTACGATATAGAGTGGCAAGAACCGCACTACATAGTTACGAATCAAATGACTTATGAAAGCTCGTTTCAAATTAAAGTGGTCTCGAGGAACCATGTCACCAACACACGAAGAGTCATGAGGACCTTTGTATGTGACAATTGTAAATGCTTGAGAATAAGGGTCTTTTCTTGTCGCTCTTAACCGCCAATTGCAAGGGCTAGGAGATCGACCACATTTATAAGTGACAGTGTCAGGCTTTGATTCGCCAACCTTGAAAAATTGATTTGCTTGAACACTATAAAATGTCACCTCATCACTTATTGAAGCTTTGTTTGTGAAGACTTGTCCAACGGCAAACTCTTTCCCTTTTTCATATCGAACCATACTCTCCCATGTTTTCCAACTATTCAATTCATCCTCATCTAATGGATCAACCTTATTAAACTCAACAATTGGTGCACTAACAAAAACAAGATCATCATCACCATCTTCCTCAATTACTATCAAATTCTCATCAAGTGTGGCGAACTCCTCATCAAACTCATCACCCTCTAAGTTCCCATCAAATTCCCCCTCATTTATATCATTAGCCTGAAGAGATACAAATTGAGCAACATCATCTAGCCTAAGAGGAATAGTTGGTGTAGGGGTCACAATTTGGCTTGTGGAAACTTCAACAAATATGTCCATTGACGGAGCATTTGAATGACGAACACTTGCCCATAATGCTTTAAAGGATCCCTCACAATTAAGTGGTACAACTTTAAAACACCCGGAACTTGGAAATTTCATTTTCACATTCAATTGACTACTCATACTTTGAATGCCAATTCCCTTATATATTTCTTCAATTAATTCCAAATATGTCATCTTTGTACTAGCTAAAATAAAACATTGATTCCCTCCTTTATAGCAAACATACCCATTTTGATCAACTACCTCTCCATCCCAATAACACATAAGAGGATAATCACAAATTTCCATTCTATACAACAAAAATGCAACCCATTTAGTATAAATCAGCAATTAGTTGTCCAATTATTCCCAAAACACATAACTAAACATAATTTCACCGAAACCACAAATTTCTATATAATCACAACAAAATTAACAACAATGGCATAAACCTCTATATAGTAGCTTCAATTGCGTTTTTTAAACAAGAAAGACATGGCTAAACCGAAATTATACCCAAAATACTAATCTAGGGTTTGAAGATTTGGGGTTTTTCAAGCAATGACATAAATTTCTATACAAGAACTTGATTTAAGCACAAAAACAACAATAACAACAAAATTAACAACATTTAAATCAATTAAAACAGAAATTTGCATAAATCTAAACAAATAACTACAAAAATTGAAAGAAGATGAATTACCTTGCTAATTAGGAATTTCAATTAATAATTGAAAGAGAAGAGGTGAGAGATACGTCGGAGATGAATTGCGAGATGGCTTGAGATGAGATGAAGTGTTTGAGATGAGATGAAGGTTTCGGATTTTAGAGGTAGAGGGAGGAAGGACGTGTTTGAAATAGAATGAGAATGTGTTTCCGTATGTCTGATTTTATTCAGCAAAAACTTATACATTAGACACGCCATTCGGATTGGCGTGTCTTCATCAATAGACACGCCAATGCGAATGGCGTGTCTAATGCATAAGTTTTTGCTGATGTTTCTGCTTTGGGCCAAAAAATTCAACTGAATAGACACGCCATTCGCAATGGCGTGTCTAATGATGAAAACACGCCATTCGGAATGGCGTGTCTATGTGTTCACATTTTGTTGAATTAAGCCTCATATGTTCATTGAAGACACGCCATTGGCAATGGCGTGTCTTAGCCTCGATATTGACTCGCAAAACCCGAGCCTACGTGGACACCAAAACGATAAATAGTTTTTAGACCAACCCAAAACGATAAATTTTTATTTTTTCAGCATTATTTTAAAAACGGATTCTTAAATTACACCTTCTACCTTTTCATTTTCTGGGCAAAACATGGTTTCACAAAGAAGCCAACCATAGCCAATCAAGATTTCGACACACGAACCTGACGAAAAGGGTACATGAAAAAAAAAACGTGTCATTCACATGTCGGCGGGCAACTTCGACACGCGATTCAACCACTGAAGTGTGACAAATACACTCCAACCGTAAAGTCGAGTGCGACCGACTCAACCAAATAGATGTGGTTATGACGGTTGAGGTGAACGGTCATCACAAAGACTTAACCTCCACAGGCCCGGGAGTTTGAGTCTCGATTTTGGTCACTGTTAAACGAAGTAAGGTCAGTTTTGAATTACTTCTAACAGGCTCGTGACACCGACAGTCACTTCCAACAGGCTCGTAAACACACAAAGTGCAACTTTCAGGACGAACGTAACTAACGCCTCCTTTGCCAAGAGCAAATAAATAATCAGTTGATGACAAAAGACCGTAAAACCGACACAACATAATACAATAGATCCATTAGTGGCTGTGAAACAAATTCGTAATAACCATATCTAGCATAAAAAAAAAACGAATTCATATATGCAGCAACATGTACATATGATTTGATTATTGTAATTCATTGGATATACAACGTTATTTTCACATAAGCAGATCTTTTTCTCAGGCCAGTGCACATGATAGATTTACACAAATAAACTTTAAACTAGTAGATTACACAAATAAACTAGTAGAATATTTTACGCATGAGATATAAGACCTGAAAAAAAAAACGTATAAAAAAATAGGAGCAGTAGCAAAATACATTTGCTCTGATACCACTGTAGGAAAATAAGGACTTACCTTAATGCGGAAGCGATCGGATCGTTGTGTTCGCTAACTGCCCACTACCATATACCGTACCTCCGGCGGCTACTAGTGTCCCGGAATATGTCCACGCCCCAAATTCCAAGTCACTTAGATGGTAGACTAACTAAGAGATTATATGAGTTGTGTATAGATAGGATGGATGAGATGGTTACTCAAACCATCTCTTGTCTTATTTATAATCACCTCACAAAGAGGAGTTACAAATAAAGAGCACCAAAGGGCACCATAAACTCCCATTAAGTTTCACCATAATGGGGTAGATTAATATGGTGATAAATAGGATAATTAACAATCAACTTGAATATGACCGTTACTAAAAACCTATTAAATACAATACTATAAATATCACTTCAAATGATAATGTTTATCCTTACCCATCAATATAATTAGTTACACTTCAAATACAAGGATAGCACTTAAATGATGTTTATAATAGAAATTACTTCAATTCTTTCATTTTTATTCAAGTCCAATGTTATACTAGTAAGTTGCTTGATTGTACAAATTTTTATTATTAAGGAATATTAGGCAATATACCCTTGTTGCTAGATTCCCCATTGCTCCAAACACAACTATATACAACTTGGTGCTTATCCTTTCTTTGTATATTTTTAGTTTTTAATCTGATGATTTTCTGCTCCATCTGCACACAAAGTTTAATGACTCAGACAATAAAGTACGTCCATACTCCCCCAAGTCTATCTAAAAATTTTATCAGCAAGTCTTACTTACGATGCGTCGCAAATTTAAAACAGATCGCCCCATTATAAATGAGAATTTGTGAAATTTATATTAACTTCTAACAATTTGTACATAAGAAATGAGAACTTACAGTGGACAAATATAAAAATAATAATGTGAATGTGAAATTATTTAAAAAGTAGTTAATTTTACAAAGTAAGTTAATCATTTTGCATGGATGTGGAATGTCCCAAAATAAAATGAAAAATTTAATTTGATTTACTATAATAGGTAATAAGTACTCGTAGTACACTTTACCTGGGCAAATGCATCCAATTTTTCTTTGGTCAATGTATATTCCTTCTTTACCCAAGTCAATTGCCGGAAGAATCTTTTATTCAACAAGATAATAAATAAAATAGATTATATATTATCAGGAGAATTTATATTGTTATGTTAGAACTTATATTAGAAATAAGAATGGAATTATACCTTGATAAAACTAGTTGGACATGTAACTCATAATAACGTGGCTAAAACTTTTAAAGTGTTAAGTAAAAATTAGAATTTGATAAGATACGTGATTGACTTTAAAATGTTTGACAAAGGCTAATACTTTAAAATGTAATAGAGGTGATTAAATACGAGCAAGTAGATGCGAGACAAATCTCTATAAATTTCAAAAATACATTGTATAAGTAGCAAAGTAGGCATCAGTGCATCACTACATGACCTCTTTAATCTATGAACATCGTTATTAATAACACAAATTCTTGTTTGTGACGGACAGTATCCGTCACAAGCTTGCGACGGGTACCACTTCCACTCACAAATGACCCATTTAAGGGAAAAGGGGAAGCACATGGGGGGTGCCCCACATGTTCCCTCTACCCATTTTGTTAGAGGAAAAACCCGTCGCAAGGCCCGACCCGTCACAAGGGAGACCTACTGTATTAATAATGTAGCTTACATTTGGTAAATTGAAACAAAAGTAGTTAATTATCATTGCAAAAAAAAAAAGCTTGGATTTTCATTAAATAAGTGTTGAGACCATTTCTAGATTAGATTGGTTGATGATGCCTTAAGACAAATTAATCTTATTGTTAATATAATGTGTGCCTCTTAAGTTTTAATCTTATAGCTATGGAAGCTCAAGTAATTGTTCAAGGTTTCACAAGAAGATCAAGAGATGAAGATTGTCATTGTTAGAGTCATAGTGTTGTATAAGAGATCATTAAACTCGATTCATGCTAAGTACTTCAAAACTGACAGTGACATGTCACTGTGGTTTCTTGCTCTTAAATATTTCGAAAATATTTAACTCTTGAAAATAGTTTTCCAAACTTTTGATCAACATTTTACATTGCTAAATATTCTGGTTTGATCTTTATAAATGAAAGAAAGCTTTGGTTGTCTTGGAGAAGAGGTAGCTTGCACAAAAAGACATTTGCCAAAAATGGGTTGTTTACTTTTCTATATTTGGTCACTACCATTTATGGTATTTCTTGATAAAAAACCTAACCTATTTTTGTCTAAAATGTGGCTGCAAAATTAAGTTACTTGTGCACTCATTTTGCTTGCATAAGGGGTCATGGTTTCATGTGCCTCAAGTAACCACCTTTATTGTTGTACAAGCTTCAATTATTTAATATTTTCTAACACTTGTGCTTCATTGTAGTGTGTTATTTTTAGTGTGTAGTATACTCTAGTTTACACTATAAATACCACACTTATTTCATTTGAACAAGTGTGCAACAACAAAATATTTTAAAGCTTAAAAGACTTTGAGTTTTATTGAGTAATTATCTTTGCAAAAATCATTTAACATTTCATACTTAATTGTTTTGCAAAATATTTTTCTTAAGTCTTTTACAAAGAGCTAGTTCGTTGTAACAAAGCATGTATTGTGTTCGATGATCTCGTGTTAGTACTTAATCGTTTTCTCCACCGTTCATTTTGTGAACATTTTGAGAAACACAAGTCTTGTAACAAACGAGTAGAACAAGTCTTAAGATAGAGTTATCTTGAGCAACTAGCAACTCGAAAGAGTTGGGGAAGTCTCTTGGCGGAGTAGCCTTGAGCAATAGCAACTCGAAAGAGTGGGGAAGTCTCTTAGCGGAGTAGCTTTGAGCATAAGTCTTGGTGCGGAGTAGCATTGAGCAAATAGCAACCGGAGTAGGTTGGGGAGTTGTTTTATTATTCGGGGTCTTTGTTTGTATGAGTTTACGTCAAAGATGTTTAATAAGATAACGTTGGATGTAGGTCGCGGAGTAGTGACCGAACCAATTTAAAAAACATCCTTGAGTTTTGTCTATTTCGTTTTTAATATTTCCGCTGCACTCAGATTTCACTGTTGATTCCACTGTGACATTTACTTGCTGAATCGTTGTTGAATACTTCTAATTTTCTAGTTCAAAGTGTCAACTTCTTCTTTCTTCTAAGTAGTGTCTTAGTGATCATAGAGTTTTTAAATAAGCTTTAATTAAGCTTAAAATTTTAAATAGACACCTAATTCACCCCCTCCCCCTCTTAGGTGATCTCGCCCTTGACTCTTCAATAAGTTACTTTAATCAAATAAAATACCTTAATTATTTTGGCAAACATGGTCTTTATATAACTATTACGGAGTAAAATTATACGTAATACATGATTATGTTATTGACTTTTCATGATTCATAATTCATATCTGTAAATAGTGTTTCTCCTTTTTTGGTGTATTGGAGTTATAGGGTATATTTATCACCAATGGATTTTAAAATCAGGTAAATTTTATCATGAATGGTCTTTACTAGTAAAAACAAAGTATTTATGGGTAGAATACTCACATTTCGCGGTTTTTCTTTTGACAAGTTTGAACAAGTTCAGCACATGCAACTCTCACATATTCTGCACCGATCCTAAAATAACAATAATAGATTATATCAATGTGAAATATTTATTTATGTACAAGTTTTAGAGCTACTATGTACGGATAATAATTGTACTAATGGTCGGAGCCACGGGTCTCTTTCTTGAATTTTGCTCAGGCACCGCAAATGGACATTTTTTGGTGTATTTTAGTCCAATTTTTAGGTAAAAATAGAATACATTTATACTTTTATTTATGTAGAAATGGTATTATATTTCCGTGGGAACCTACGAATAAATTTTTCTAAATCCGCAATTGAGTATGAGCTATGTTCAACAATGTAACGATTCTCTAAATTTCCTAAAAGAAAGGGGTCAATTTATTCTCAACGTTCTAAATTTTATTCTAAGTGAGAGAAGAAATAGAGGACATCCAAACTCTAAACAATGGTATTAGACTATCACAAATTCTCATTAAAAACGAGGCATATCCGCTTTTAATGAAGACGGATTGAATCCCCTCTTACAAGGAGGCAAGTGAGAGGACAAGTGAGGATCCATTTAGTTTCCTACTTGCCCTTCCACTTCTTGCCTCCTTGTGAAAGGGGATTCGACGACCAGTCTTCATTGAGGATATGCCCCGTATTCAATGAGACCAACTGTTAAACTATTAGGCTATCAGTACTTGGGAGTTGGGACATTTAACTATCCTAATACATACTTTCGTATCGTTCCAATCTATACATTAATCTATCGACCTAAATGAATTACTTCGTATAAAATATTACCTATGAAAGATCAATTAAGCTCTGTTCTTTTCGGCTGAAATGAGCTAAACTGATTTAAATGGAGGTGAGCTTAATTGAACTAAATTGAATTGAGCCGAGTTGAACTGAATGGAGTTGAAGTAAGACTTAATTTTGTGAAAAGATGAGTTGAATAGAACTGGCTAAAGCTAAACTACAATGTGTTAAATAGAGCGGAGCTGAAATAAAACGAGCTGAAAGTAAGCCGAAAAGAATAGGGCCTTAGTCTTACTTATAACCGTTCATTACAACGAAGGGGTTATTAACCCCATAAAAAGGTGTTAGGTTTGGATAGTTTTACAGTCTCGTTGTAAACTATTCTAATTTACAACGGTTGTAAACAAGAATTTGTGATTGAACGATATCCTGAATTTTGTTTGCCATATAAACCATTGTATGGAGTATAAATTTTTATTTTTTTATTTTTATTTTTTTAATAATTTAAGGATTAAGGATACTATACCTTGAACTGTTCTCCTCCATAGCTCGGGCATGAGTGGCCAAGCTACTAAAATCAACATCACAAAGTTCACTGCAAAAAGATCATAAGTGAGGTAGTGACGTACAGTATAATAAAAATGCACCGTAAATAAAAGGATAGATAAAATAAATATGTAAATAAAAAAAAAATTAAGATATGTACTTACATTAAATGGTGCACATCACAAAGGATGGTTTCTATATCATCAAAATATTTGTAGATTTGCTCTACTACAACATTCGGTTCTTTTAATTGTTCTTCAGATACGACTTGACAAAATGTGTTATTTAAAATTCCCTGAAATAAAGCTAAATCCATATCATATATGATAACAAATGTATTTTTTAATCATTATAATGACGAGTGTTTTGATGAACAAAATAGATTTAATCGTATCCAAAAAAGCAGACCGGTAAGATATTCAGACAAATTAAAGTTAAGTTATGAGATTCGTGATCATATTATAACGGTAAAGTGTGGACAAAGTTTGATCATTAGATTCGCGCCATTTTAGATACGAACAAAAGTTGATAATAAATCGGAACTTATTTAATTTCCTAACGGTAACGAACATTAAACACGATCTAATCTCGTTATCATAAAATATGACTACCTCTTTCAACAATGACTTCATGTAATCTTGGAGTAATGCTTGAAGGATAGACAATGCCATATCTATGATTAATTTTTATAATTAACAAGGATGGCTTGGTGAGAAACATATATAATGAAGAAACAATTTTTCTTAGTGATAATATTTAAAAGGATAAAGAGAGTTATAAAGCTAATTAGAGTTCATATTAGAGAAACAAATCAAATAAGGATTCCAAATATTAAATGCATAGCTAAAGTAAAACGAAATAGAATCGCAAAGTAATAAATGCAACTTTTTTCTTATCTAGAGGAAAAAAATTGTAAGAGAAAAAGAGCACTTCAAATTTGGAATAATGATCAAAAGTAAGCTGAATTAATAGACGGTATCAAAACATAAATTTTTCCTGCGGAATAACTTGTGAGCGATAATTTTATTCATCAGGATTATAATAAAATCGGACAACCAGTTAAAAATTCTAATAACTCTATCGATCTTTAATTATCTATTATTCCATATAATTTTTGCGTTCTCATACAAACTCGTTTCTCCGTATCACAACGATTAAACAACGCTCACACGCATGAATGGAAAAGAACGATTAATGTATTGAGGACGATTAGCATATTTTTGCGGTGTTTGGTAAATAGCGGATTGATGAATTTTTAGCATATTGAGGACGATTAATATGTTTGACTCGTCAATATACTAATTGAAGTGTTTGGTAAATAGCATATTGCAATAGTAGATTGGGCGGTGGTATCTACTCTTTTACAATATGCTTCTCCCCAACCTATTCAATTACTAGATTGGAAAGTATTTTAATTGACATTTTTACTCTTGAAATCATATATAATCTATAATGATTCATATCCATATTAATTAGTCATTTCACAAGAAAAATAAACAATCTGCTAATGTGAAACCGCTGATTACCAAACACTGTTAGCATACTCTGCTATTATATATTTTAGTCAAACCGACTACTAAAATCTGTTAATTATAATCTGCTTTTACAATATGCTTCTGCTAATATTAACCCGCTATTAACCAAACATGCTTAAATCGAAAATATTAGTCCATAGATTTTCAAAGTATAATGAAACCCATGATCTATTCGGATTTGATATCCATTTTGTCATTGTAAGTCGTTATTAGGTTGGTTATGCATTTTTGCTTGCTTTTTAATATCCAACGCATTGATTTATAACTTTAAAACGTATAGAACGAATTAGACAATCCAAACGTACACAACACTCTTTAATAGTCTAGCAAACGCCGACCAAACACGTTTATGTTTGCTCACAAACCTTCGTCTCATTATAAAAATGTCATAAGAAGTTAATTGCTTTGAATTCCACATATTTGTTTGTAATGATATTTATTTCATTAAATCAACCGAATAATGAATTGGTTTAATTTATCAGAAATTAAACATCTTTGTTTGCAACGATTTTAATTTCATTAAATATCTAAGACTAATATATACACTAGTTTTAGTGGCTAGTTCGGCCAAATTACTTATATATAGCTTGTAAATTTTATTTTGTATGAAGTGGAATTGCATTGGATTGTATAATTCATACATTAACATTTAGATACATGCTTGTATATATGACATTTCTTATAAGTTATGCTTAACATAAAATCCGTCCATCAAATTATGTCACATTGAGTGCTAGTATTACTTTCACTATTCCCGATGTTGCTACTATTACCTTCATTACATTTGCTCATGTACATTAGTTTTGGAAAAGTAATAACAATGATAACAAGGTGTAAAATGAAAGTTGTAACAACATGAATGAGGAAACTAATAATAGTAAATTAGTAATAATGGTCGTTGTACAAAATTAATACAAAAGTAGTGAAATAACATTATTAACTACAAAAAGGTTAGTGAAATCCATAATAATAACATGTATAAAGTATAGTGAATGTAGCAATAGCAACATGGAAATAACGAAAGTATTAGTAATAAACTTGTAACACGTGGTAGTGAAAGTAATAGTGACAATGAATATATCAAATAATTTGCTTGACAAATTTTATGTGAATTATAATTTAAAGAAATATACAAAATGTATCATAAATATTAAGTGTATAAATTAGTCAACTCAATACAGTTGTGCTTCACAAAAACATAAATTCAAAGATACATATAGGCTTTTGAACGGCGAGCACCAAAACTAGCCCGTAGTCTCTAATCTATATACTTAATTGAGTAAAATCAAAGAAGTAAATATTCACCCGACCCTATTATCCCTTCTTATTCCGCCCTTACAACTTACAAGGCTCCATTCTACAATTAAAATGTTGAGCAACAATGGTAAAAATAATCGACTTGGTAGCTAGGTTATTGAATCTCCATAAGCACATATATCTAATACATATTAAAGCTTCACCATGTTCCTTTGGACACACTATATGAAATCCTAAGAAATACTAACTTCATTTGTCGTCCCTAATTTGAGTTAAACCTCAATTTAAACAAATAGGCACACCTTTCAATTTCTCATAGGTCAACCATACAACTTCATATGCAATTAAACTACTTCAAAATAGTGGCTCAATGCCCTTCATATACATTTACTTAAGAGAGAGCAAATCTAGCAACTACTATAATAATCACCAATTTCCATATACTAATCTATTTTATTAGCAAGTCAAACTAATGTGGAGTGTAAGAGGAGATAAAGTACCATGATCAACGAGTAGATTATAGATCAAATAAAACTAAAATTAACAACTTTGATTTATAACAAAATTGGCCTAAAAGTAAGGTCTACAATGCAACCATAGCATAACATGCATAAACGTATAATAAAAGTTGATACTTAGACATCAAAGATCAAACCATGCATGCTTATAAAAGGGATGTAAGTGAGGCTATCAATTTCATCATCCTTAAACTTTTCCAATTATATCATTAATCTCTACATTCTGATCCATTAATCAACCAAAAAAAAAATGAAACGATTCGCCGTACTAGTGGCTATCCTCCTCCTCGGCTTGGCGTTGGCTGAGGCAGCGCCTAAGGAGCCTAAGCCGCCAAAGGTGCCTCCGCCTAAGAAAATGAGGTGTACCGACCATCATTACCCTTCGTGTTTTCGCAAGGAGTTTACTTGTCCCGATTCTTGTTCTCGTAATTGTACCATTAATTGTAGTACTTGTCAGCCTATGTGCGGACCTAAGATACAAAAACAAAAGGAGGTGAAGTGTAAGGACAATAAGTTGTATAAAGCTTGTAGTAAGATCAAACAATTGTGTCCTACTTCTTGTCCTCGGACATGCACGGTCGATTGTGCATCGTGTCAGCCGGTTTGTAGCCCGGTTTCCCCGATTTACAGCCCTCCCCCACCACCATCCCCTACTTCGTACTCACCACCCCCACCTATATCAAGCCCACCACCCACACCGCCTCCACCTACCCCGTACACACCTCCACCAACTACCACTCCGAGTCCACCACCATCATCGCCTCCACCTACCCCATACACACCACCACCAACTACCACACCGAGCCCACCACCGTCGTCAGAAGTTAGTCCTAAGCACTTTGCACGATGCATGAACCGAAATTACACTCAATGTTACCAAAGAAAGCTTACTTGCCCACCTGCATGTTCGGAAAGTTGTCACGTAGATTGTGTCACTTGCAGCCCGATTTGCAGTAAGTTTATTATTTTATCGTCCCAATCATTCAATTTTCTTTTCAATTAGCAGCAACTCTCCTATAAAACCGCCCTATAATATAAGACAAAAGATAAATTACTTTCCTTTTTGTTTAGAACAAAAGCAAAACGAGTTTTATTCATGAGCTTACATCCGAAAAAGATTAATTAAATATCTAATCGACTTGTATAAAGAACTTCCGAATTTACTATAATGTCTCTAAACCTTGAATTTCATATTTATGTAGGTTGTGATCAACCCGGAACAGTATGCCAAGATCCGAAATTCATAGGAGCAGACGGACTTACATTTTACTTCCACGGTAAAAAAGAGCAAGAATTTTGCCTACTTACTGACTCAAATCTCCACATCAACGCACACTTCATAGGCAAGCGTAACGCCAACATGGGTAGGGACTTTACTTGGGTCCAATCCCTCGGTATCCTCTTCGACAACCACCAACTCTACCTCGGTGCTAAGAAAACCGCCACTTGGAATGACGCCCTTGACCGCCTCTCCCTCTCCTTCGATGGCCAACCGATCAACCTCGACGAGGCTGATGGTGCGGCATGGCACTCATCCAACGGTATGTAATATTGTTCGTAAATTTAATTTAAACTTTGATCATATAAATTAAAACTTCTTGTTACCTGTACCAATAATAACTACTCACCATGTAAATATAGTAACGGTTTTTCTAACGTGTGACATAAGAGAAAATCTAGCTTATTATTAAACGGGGTATATGAACAATTGCATTTCTCTCATTGCACTAATTTTTGCTCATTATCAAAAGGGTATAACAATTACAACTTACAACTGTCTTAAGTAAAAAATCGTATTTAGTACTCCTATTAACTACTCGTACATCCTCTGTTTCGTTGAATTGTTAGTTTATGTTTTTCGAAATTTTCCGTGCATATTTCCTTTGAATAACCTAAAGAGTTTAATGAAACAGAGGTACTTATAAAAATCGTATATTGATTCTGTTTTTCAAAATTCTCCTCACATATTGTCCTTTCAAAAAACGTAAACAATTCAATGTGGATCAGATAAATATTTTTCTTTATTAGACACATATTTTCATAACAATCTTATTAAGAAGCGGTCTCATATAAGAAATCGTATATGTGTCCAGGCTTAACCATCACAAGATCGAAGGCCACCAATGCAGTCGAGATCGAAGCAAAGAACCAATTCAAGATCAAAGCAGTCGTAGTCCCGATAACCGCGAAAGAATCCAAAATCCACAATTATGGAATCACCCAAGAAGATTGTCTTGCTCACCTTGACTTAAGCTTCAAATTCTACTCATTAAGTGGAAATGTTAATGGTGTATTAGGGCAAACCTATGCAAGTAACTACGTAAGTCGAGTTAAAATGGGAATTGAAATGCCGGTTCTCGGAGGCGAAAGGGAATTCCATTCTTCAGGATTGTTTACTACAGATTGTGCTGTGAATAAATTCACTGGAAAAGGAATTAATCAA
The DNA here is from genome assembly GCA_022085475.1 of Heliosperma pusillum. NCBI lineage: Eukaryota > Viridiplantae > Streptophyta > Magnoliopsida > Caryophyllales > Caryophyllaceae > Heliosperma > Heliosperma pusillum. The sequence goes on from JAIUZE010001756.1 coordinate 43,103, forward strand.
GAAGTTTCTCAAGGAATTGAATTTGCTGATCTTAATTGTGCTTCTGGGATTAATGGTCGTGGAGTTGTTTGCAAGAAGCGTTAATTAATTGACCATTAACTAATTAATTGCTGGATTAAGTATTAATCGTAATATAATTTTCTGATTAAATTGTTTTTGTGATCGTAATGGTTTGTAATTTTAACAATATTGAATTTTGTAATCCTTGTCTATGACTATACAATAAACAAGTAATCGTTATTGAACTGTATAATTTGTCTCACCCTTAGAACAAGGTTCACACTTTTCTTTGCATCCACTTACGGAAGTGGGGTGGTGAGATTTGAACCCGTACCTGGTAGTCACACTAATTCTGATATCATGTTAAGAAATCATCTCAATCAAAAGTTTAAGTTGGTGGTTGAAATCTCGTGATTGGTTTTATATTCTAACAATAATTGTTGACACTAAACCAATTTAATTAGGATTATTCGTGTTGTGCAGAGCCTCAAACATAACAACAACTCTCAATCACGAGTTCAACATTGTCGCATTTACATAATCTCAATTTTTAATGACTTACATTTTTAAATACAAAAAAATCAACCAATATAAAATGAATCACTATTAGAGCTCCCTCCGTGGCTGAAACACCGAGGTTTGTTCAATTATCTTATGAATCAAATAAATTAAATTTTTATTATTACAACTTGAAATGCGAGTAAATACCCACTCGATTAAATAACTAAACTCGAGGCACCGCGGGTGAAAGAACCTGTAACATCAATAACCCTATGGTAGTAAAGAACCTCACAATCCTAGTCGATTACCAAATAATTATTTATGGGTACACTTATAACCATAAAATACTAGACTATCTCACGTAACAACGAAAACTCGAAAAGCCTAAAAAAGTTTATTACTAAATATATAAAATATACATTTTATCTTAATTATCTAATTTGTTATATTAGTAGTTTGTATATTAAATATGTTAGTAATTAGTATTCACTTTTCATGATAGGATATGGGGTAATAAATATAAAAATAAAAGGTAATTAATATAAAAATAAAAGATAAATAAGTGTTAATATAAGTTTGAGCTAATCTCCTATTCAACTCGTCCTATGCTATAAAAATATAAAATACTATTTTTTTGAGAGAATAATATAGATTTAATTCTTTTAGAGATTAATATAAATAATCTTATATGCGAGTCGCTGATTTTTCACATTTAAAGTTGTTTACAAAAACTTTTGAGAGACGGTATCTCAATAAGTTATTGAGAGACCAATTTTGTTATACCCTTATATCAATTTTTTTCGTATCTTTTTTATTATTAATTGTGATTCAAAAATGTATCTGTCATTTGATATATATTTTCATAACAATCGTATTTATTTTATCATACTCCCTCTGTTCCCGTCAATTGTTGTCATATTTCTTTTTAGGGTGTCTCAGTAAATTGTTGTCATTTCTACATTAGGAAGAATTTGTATGAGTAAATGTAGGCACGGAAATTTTGTATACGTGCCACGGTCGGATATGGTATTGGTCAAAAGTCAAAATATTGACCCGTCCAATATTTAATGTAAAATAATTTAGTTAATTTGGATGAAACTTAATTAAAATATTCCATTTTAATTATATTAATCCGGCCCACTTCCTAAAGTGGCAAAACCCGATAAATGGGTCAAATTCACTAAACGGGTCAAGTTTGCCTAAATGGGCCTGACATACTCAATTGAGCTGAAATGACTACCAAGTCTAAACCCACCAAGTACTAGGGTTCAAGAAGATCTTATCTTTAAATATGAGGTTCCAGTTCATTCACAAGGGATGGAAAAAGAAGGGGAGAAAAGCTCAAAGCTACAAAACTCATAAATTCTCTCTACAAAGGTTCCATCTACGTAGAAGGCAAAGCCATCGTCTCCAAGGATCGACATCTAAGATTCAAAGACTTTAAATCTCGTGTCATCGCCATCGTCACCAAGAAGCTAAGCCAAACTATTGAAAGAAATCAAGTCTAAAGACTTTCTTTCACCAAACTAAATCATCAAAGGAGAGCAAGTCCAACGACCCTAGATTAGATCAAATCGTCTAAGGATATTATGTTAATTGACCTTCCTCCATCAAATCGATCATCCCTTCAAATCTCGACGTCAAGCACTCGAAATCGTGCAGTCAAAGGTGAATTTGGATGAAACTTAATGTCATCGAGACCCTCCTTCAAACGTCGTCATCAAATCTAGTGGAGATCAAATCAGCATATTACATTTTAGATTGTACCCGAAATCATTCAAATTAATAAAAATTTACTTTGTTGCATTCTTTTGTGGTTTCTCTATTTTATTTGCAGATCTACACAAATTTGTTGCTACAGTAAGTTGATCACCCAATGAGACTATTGTCCACTTGTCATCCACCAAGTGGAACGACAAATTGTCCCCCACCCTTTCCTTGGTCTGGGACGGAGGGAGTATATTGTAACCATTTTTATCAGTACCTCATTTTATAGTATACGTACCTATTTTGTTATTTTTTATACCATTTTCCATCCATTTGTAATTGATTATCGATAAGTTTGTTGAGAGAGCGTCTCTCAGGATATCGAAAGTTATTTATTGGCCGATTTTGCTTATTATCTTACAATTCATGATCCACTAATAATTAAAGCCATAGTTATTTCACTGGACTACTTTACCCTAACAAACCCATGTTGCTACTTAAGGGCCTTATATGGGTCAATAAACTGAGCCCATCACATGAAACTCAAACAAAATCACCTGAAGAAAATATTCATAACACGAAAAGCAAAAGTGTAATATTGACGGAAAGTACATCTTTTATAAGCTTCTTGACTCAAAGTCTAAAAAAAAACCTTTGAGTCTTTGACTATTTGATTTGATGATGAGTGTGTTATCAGCATCATTTATGCATTTTTATTTTTAGTTACATTAAAATAATTCTTATCGATTACTCTCTCTCTCTCCAAACAATTTATTTACCATTTTATAATTTTGTGCGAAGGATATTTTAATTAAAAGTAAGCAAATGATTAGGACGGAATGAATGTACAACTGTTACGGTAGCAAAAATATTACTTTAATTAAAGACAAGGACAAAAACAATTTACCTCCTTGAAGAACATACGTTGCAAAAAAAAATGTTGCCAAATAAGTATCTCTTAGTACTCTCATTATCATAATTATTTGTTCGTATTTGATTAAAATACACCTCATAAAAAATTAAAAAGACAAATAAATGATTGGAACAAAGGGAGTTACCTATCTACTCAACTAGACCTGTATTATATTTTGTTTTGGTGTTTGTATAGTTCGATGATAAAGCAATTTAAAGTTCTTTATGCCATCATATTTACGTATGTAAATTTATCTATTTAAGAGGTCGTAGCCTGATGATTAAGAGAAAGTAAATGTATAGTGACAATAAATGACGATTTTGAATTCCACCTCCCCGTATGTTATATTGGTCTAGCACCTAATTCGATGCCAACCTATGTAAATCGGTGAATAATGTATTGAAACTTATTAAAACCAGATTGATTCTCATAATTTCTTTTGATGTGGTACAAATACTGACGATCGTTCATCATACGTGCATCTGAAGAAGTCGGAATAAGGTTGACTAATAAAGTGTCTAGTGTACCTCTGAGAAAGTCACACTCCACGTGAGAATAAAGTTGTCTACAAATCTATTCATTATGGAGTGGAGTACATGGCAATAATATGGCATACTTCAACTTGAATCAGCATAAAAGTGCAACTTTAACCCATTATAAAAAGGAAGCATCGAGGCATTACATTTTCATCCCAAAACATAGTAAATAACCACACCTTACACACTTAACAATACTCAAACGACTATCAATTAACTCACAAAACGACTCAAAATGAAGCGAGGCGTTGTGATTGCAATCCTCCTTATTGCAGTGTTTGCATTGGCTGAGGCGGTCCCTGGTTACCCGCAGGGGCCCAAGGGTAAGCCTTCGCCTAAGACTAAGAAAGTCAAGTGTAAGAACAAGTATTCCCCTTGTTATAAGAAGGATTTGTATTGTCCTCAGTCATGTCCTAAATCATGCTCGGTGAATTGTAAAACGTGTCAACCTATTTGTAATGCGGTGTACACACCACCTCCTCCACCATCAACCACTCCCTACGTACACCCATCACCACCCACAATCACCCCAACAGCTCCAGCTCCATACGTACACCCATCACCAACCACAGTCACCCCGACCGCTCCAGCTCCATACGTTCACCCATCATCTCCAACAGTCACCCCAACAACTCCAGCTCCATACGTACACCCATCACCACCCACAGTCACCCCAACCGCTCCCGCTCCATACGTACACCCCTCACCACCCACAGTTACCCCAACCGCTCCAGCTCCATATGTACATACCTCACCCACCCCATCACCACCCACAGTCACCCCAACTCCACCCACTTCGGCGGTTAATCCAAAGCACGCTAAGTGCAAGAATAAAAACTACCCAACTTGTTATCAAAGACAATTTTCTTGTCCTGAATCTTGCCCCGAAACTTGTCAAATTGATTGTGTCACTTGTAAGCCCGTGTGTGGTAAGTTACTCTTCATTTTCTTGCCTTGCTCAATTATATATATACTCCTATTTAGCTATCCATACATAATGCCTTCCTTAAAAAAAACTCCGTTAAGTTATTATTAATATACCGTTCATCAAAATTATAGTGAGTATAATGTTCTATTATTAAAACTGTTTTTAGAAAAATACTATCTTTGTTTCAATATCTTTTTTCTGTTTAACTTTTTAAGGTCGAAATTTCAAAATTAAACTTTGACCTTAAATAATAATTATTATAGCATAGCACTAGATTATATATGTACATAAGTAATTTTAACAAAAAAAAATAAAAAAGTAAGTGTAAACTATTCAACGAGACATATGGAGTAATATATAAAGGCTCAAAAATACGGTGAAAATGTTATCTTAAATACCGCAAAATGTAATCATAAAATCATAAAATCGAATAATGTAATCATAAAATCTGGCTTCGACAGTCGGATTTGTATTATGTAAGCTACAATTTTTACTGCCGCAAAAAAAAAAAAAAAAAAAACCGCAAAAAGTCGAGTAGGAAGAGCGTAGTAAAATTGGGAAAGTAAATTAACCTAACGAGATTAATGCAGATTGTAACAAGCCTGGAGCAGTATGCCAAGACCCAAGGTTTGTAGGAGCAGATGGTCTCACATTTTACTTCCACGGCAAGAAAGACCAAGACTTCTGCCTTGTCGCCGACTCCAACCTCCACATCAACGCCCATTTCATCGGTAAACGCAACGCCAACATGGGCCGTGACTTCACCTGGGTGCAATCCCTAGGCATTCTCTTCAACAACCACAAGCTCTACATTGGGCCCCGCAAAACTGCCACCTGGAATGACGCCTCTGACCGCCTTTCCCTCTTCTTTGACGGCCAACCCATCTATCTCAATGAGGCCGAGGGTGCCTCATGGGAGTCCTCCTCTAACGGTAATTAATTTAGTTGTACAACATATATAGGTTAATAATTGATTAAGATTAAGGAATAATAGTAATATGAACGGTTTTTCTGCTACGATTTAAAAGAAAATTTAAGAAAATATCATGAGAAATTGAAGTACTCCATATGTCCAAGTGAATTAAGTTTGCTTTATTTTCACGTAAATAATTCACTGGCCCAAAAGGGAGTACTTCAATTCCTAATGACATCTAATCTAAAATAAAACAACAAAGTTAAAATTATGTACCAGGTGATACATACATTTAGTAATTCGTTATTTTACAGGTGTAACCATCAGAAGATCGAAGGCAACCAACGCAATCGAGATTGAGGCCGAGAACAAATTCAAGATTAAAGCCGTGGTGGTCCCGATCACGGAGAAGGAATCCATGATCCACAAATACGAAATCACCCAAGAAGATTGCTTTGCTCACCTTGACTTGAGCTTTAAGTTCTACTCATTAAGTGAAGATGTTAATGGTGTATTAGGGCAAACCTATGCAAGTAACTACGTGAGTCGAGTTAATATCGGGGCAAGAATGTCGGTACTCGGAGGGGAAAGCGAATTCCATTCCTCAAGCCTCTTCGCTACGGACTGCGCCGTCGCGAAATTCAATGGAAATGGAAATGGAAATGGAAATGGAATTGAGAATCAAGGAATTGATTTTGCTGATCTTAATTGTGCATCTGGTATTAATGGTCGTGGGGTTGTTTGCAAGCGTTGATTTGCATGGAATTCAATTCTTACGTCCAATTACTATTTACTAGTCCTACGTTCTATTTTAATTCTTCTTCTACAATAAAGCAAATAATGAGGGATTATTCTCGTTAACTTGCATTTTCATTATTCTTGTACTATTTGAAATGTATTTTCCCTTTGAAGAGAAATTATGTAGTGTACTCCCGGTGTTAAGTTACTAAGGAGTATTCCGTATGTAGTTGTAATATTTCATCACATTTTCTATTTGTCATTTCGAGTTGATCACTCTGTAGATTGTCCATTTTGGTTTGAACTCTGAACAATAAGACGAAGTTTTGAGATTACTTCACAGGCTCACAGCCAAACATAATCACTCTTAAATAACAAATTACCATAAATTTATCAACTTATACTCTGTACTCCATAATTCTATAACACTAGCAGCTAGCTGAATGATTGTGGTTACATTTGACAATAAAATATCACAAAACCTTGTTTTATTTGCCAAAAAAAAAAGATTTGTCGTTTCTTACTCTATATATATAGGGCATTCAAGACTCCCATAAATTCATATATTCCGTAATCCTATGACCGTATGTCCATACAGCTCGTCTACCTGATACCAAAATGCAAGAGAATTGCTATTTACCCTTTTCCCTAATAGCCGGTAAAATATTCAAGTAATATATTAGGCCTCATTCACTTGGCATCCGACCCCACACGATATATATTATCTTAATCGATTGTCAAAAGGGTAAAGAGAAGAAAAGGTGAAAGAGAGAAAATAGATAGCAATCTTCTCAATGCAAATAGTCAAATAATAGTCAAATAAGTAGTTTGAAGCATAAAAAAAAAAAAAGTTTCCAAATAAGTGGGTTTTGGGTTTAGGGAAGCATACCCGGGTTCAAGTAGACAAATTTCCCCCCTTTTAGAAGCAATCAATTGAATTTTACAAAACCTAATTTCATCATATCAAACCCAGAAAACATGACAAAGAAGAAAAACTCTCAAGAATCCCAACTTCACTATGAACTAGGAACATGCACAAAGCAAAACAATCTCAAAAAGGCAATATCTTTATATGAATCAGCACTTACCCAAAACCTAAAACTTTCTCCACAACACTTCAATTCAATTCTCCATCTTTGTTCAATTCCAGAAACCCTAAATTCTGAGATTAACAAATCATTAGCAATTGAATATGGGTTTAGGGTTTATAATGATATGATAAGTAAAAAAATTCCATTAACTGAGGCAACAATTACCCAAATAACCCGTCTTTGTGCTGCAAAAAATGACCCGGATTATGGGTTTGGGTTAATTAAGGATATGGGTGGGTTAGGGTTAGTTCCTAGGTTAAGAACATATGGACCAACATTGTCTTGTTTTTGTGATAATTTGAGGGTTAATGAAGCATATGAGGTTGAGAATCATATGATTAGTAATGGGGTTAGGTTAGAAGAAGGGGAAGTTTGTAATTTATTGAGGGTTAGTTGTGAAGTGGGGAAAGGGGAGAAGGTGTATGAGTATTTGCATAAGTTGAGGGGTGTGGTTAGAGGTGTGAGTGAGGATAGTATTAGGGTTGTTGAGAAGTGGTTTGGTGGCGAAAAGGCGGCGGAGTTTGGAGTGGAGGAATGGGATGTTGGGAAGGTTAGGGAGGAGAAGGTTAGGAATGGAGGTGGGTGGCATGGTTTAGGGTGGTTGGGGAAAGGGGGTTGGGTGGTTAAAAAGGTTGGAGTTGGAGGTGATGGTGGGTGTTGTGGTTGTGGGGAGAGGTTGGCTTGTGTTGATATTGATTGTGGTGAGACGGAACGGTTTGCGCAGTCGGTTGCTGGGTTGGCTTTGGAGAGGGAATCTAAGTCCAATTTCAAGAGTTTTATGGTGAGGGGTTTTGCTTTGTTTGTGTTGATTGATTTTATTGTTGGTTATTTATTGTTGTGTTCCTTGAGTTAGGAATCTTTTTCGGAAACAAATTCTTTGTATTGCTAACATAAGGGTAAGATCGTGTACATATAACCTCTCCCCCTACCCTGCAATTTGCGGGAGCCATTGAGGGACTGGGGTAATGTTGTTGTATCAGATTGTGACTTTTAGTTGTTGATAGTTCAATTAAAATGTTAAATTTAGTCCGTGCTGTATGCTGAAGTTATTGTTGAAACTGTGTGTTATAAAGCTGTAAGCTTTTACCAAGTTGGTTAAATTTCTGTTGTATTTTTATGTTCTTTTGATTGTTGACAATGACAATTCTTCCATTGCCATTGGTTGTCTACTTGTCTATAATGAGGATGTTATGGATTCAGAAATGATAAATCTGCTGTGGTAGCTCCTTCCCACGACGTGAATACCCGAGAGTTGAAAATGGAAAGGAGGGGGAATAATACATCATCTAAAAACTGTTCACTTTTCTGGTTGGAAATGTGTAGTGCAATTTGAGTCTTCATTGTTGGTTGTTGTTCTTCTGGTTTTGAGAATTTATTGATTATATTATGGTCGAGTTTTGCTGTCGTACAGTTTAGTCATATAATCAAGTCTAAAGTTTTGTGGTCAGAATTAGAAGCCAGTAGTTTATTTGTCTGCACTTTGAACACTTTATAGGCTGTGTGTTATCTGTGCAAGTAAAAGTTTGGAAGGGATTGTTTCGCTTTCTAGTTTGGCTTCAGATAGTGATCATATAGTTCTGCTATCAAGTAAGTCAGTTGAGACAAACATAACTCGTAAACTAAGAAAACGTCATAGACTCTCATATTCATAGTAATTGTCGTCTCTCCTCATTACAGCAACGCCTCAGAGTGCCCCATGAGTTTTTGAATGTACATACACAGCCTTACTTCTGTGCATTTGATATAGAAAGGTTGTTTTAGTGTCTGACTGTGAATATTGCATTGATTGCAATTTTGCAATTAGAAAAGAAAAGGGAAGAACTAGTGAGTTAATTTTGTTTTATTTTATCATAAATCCAGAACTAACGAAAGATGATTGTAGTACTCCTCTTTACTGGCCTTCCCTCGCTTTTTTTCGCTCTCTTGTACTCCCAATGGTCGGAATGGACTATGGCGCACATAACTTTTGTCTTTTATCAGTGCATCCGCCCTTTTAGTTCTGACTTCGTTGCTTAACAATACAGCTTGATCACTGGAAGAAAGATTACAAATTTGGTTTTGGTATGAATGTTGGAGAGTAAACAATCGAACAACTTTAGACTGATTATATGACCATACGGAGTAGTTAAGTTTGTTGCATTCCTATGCTCATTTGATTGTTGACATTGGCAATGCTTCCAAGTTGCAATGACATTGAGTTGTCTTGAATTGAGGATGTTATGGATGCAGAAATGAAAATTGTTGTTTTCTAGCTGCTTTATAGAGCTAAATTTCCGAGAGATGAAAGTGACAAATGAGGGAAATTTTGTTATGTACCCAAGCATTATCAGCTCATTTCAAATGTTGTTGTTGATCATGTACTTTTTTGCAGTTTAATGTGTTTGTTTGATGATTATTGATTTAAAGGTGACATCTTTCTAGCTTCTACTGTTATGTTTTGCATTTCAAGTGGGCAAGTTTTCGTCAATGGCTGTTGTGTAAGTTTGAACTGTTTATTGATTTGTGTCATGTCGATGAAGCTGGAAACATGACAAGCTGTAGTATGGTATATCAGTGTGGTTTTTGTAGCTGAAAGTAAAGTATGTCATGTGTTAATGTACTTGACAATCCTACTCTTTAAAACAAGGGGATTAGGAATGGATTATAATTACTCAAAGTAGTAGCTAATGAGCCACTCTGTTAGTAAGATATTAATTTAGTACTGTAGCATCTAATGACAACAACGAAAACTACAACTAAAGGCTTTGCATGTAGCAGGCTAGGGGGGGGGATAGTTTTTAAAACAGTGTGGTTTTTTTTATGCTTAGAATAGATATACATAAATGTACTATAGTCTGCCATTCTCTAATATCACACATATAACATACTCATTATATATAACACTATGGTCATGATGGCTGGAGCTTGGAATATTATATTGCTGGTGAACATCTTGAGATTTAAAAGTTATAACGCCAATTGTAGGGTTTCTTTCGCTCAAGCTGGTTTCTTTCCTATGTAGGACTGGCTTGAAGAGCATTCTGATTATGAAGCTGTAGTAGATGCAGCAAATATTGGACTTTACCAGCAGAATTTTGCCGACGGCGGATTTAGTATTGCTCAGGTTGTTTAGTTGTCCCTTGTCATTTCTTTAAGCCCTCATTTTATTCCCTCTCCATATTCATTTTATTTGGTCAGACTAAGAATCACTATTCACAACTAATTGTTTTATTTTTATGTCAATATCGTGATGAAATTGCAATAGAGCAGCTTGATGCTATTGTGAAAGAACTGTATGATAGAAACAAAAAGTGGCCTTTAGTTGTTCTTCACAATAAACGTCTTCGGGCTCTCCAAGGGAACCCTTCTTGTCGGAAGTTGTTTGACGAGTGGTTAGCTCAAGGCAATTTGTATGCAACGCCTAGCGGGTCAAACGATGACTGGTAAGAGCTAAAATTTTCAAACCTCTCTTTCTATTCTTCATTGAACATAAGCTAACTCATCCTGTATTAATTTAATATTCCCTCCATCCCATTTTTATTGTCCCCTTTTCTTCCTACATTTATTCCACAATTATTGTCCTCTTTCTAAATTTAGTAAGGAGAAGTTGTTCCAATCTTGCCCCTAGATAATTAGCTATCACCATCTTCATCCCAATGAATTGTCCCCATCCCCTTTAATTGAAGGGGTAGGAGTGGTATTTCATCATCTTTTCTTAAATCATCCCAAATGGAAAGGGGGACAAAAAAGTGGAAGGGAAGGAGTACCTCAGTATTAGTTCAGCATTTGAAACATTGATGCGCAAAGGCCAAAATTTGTAGCCATTCCACCTTCTAGTTCGAGACATCGATTAGAATCACGGAAGTGCGGCCTTTGTTTTCCATAACTCATACTACACATGATTTTCATCATAGGTCATTCGGAACGATATTTTGTGTTAAAACATATGGAACATTGCGTACAACGTACAACGTACATCCGAATCTCCTTTATCTCGCTTTTTTTGTAGAGGCACTGGGTTGATTATATTGTTGTTGTTGTTGTTGTTGTTGTAAGATTGTGTTTTATGCCACAAGCTATCTATCTGACCTTTCTTCCTTTGTCTATGCATATAGGTATTGGCTTTATGCAGCAGTAAAGCTAAAGTGTTTGCTTGTCACAAATGATGAGATGCGTGATCACATATTCGAACTCCTTGGAAGCAGTTTCTTTCTTCAGTGGAAGGAAAGGCATCAGGTATGTAACATGTCGAATTCATCTTTAGTGCTTCACTCCCCCATTCTTGCAATGTGACTTTTTGGGTAATTGGGAAGATAAATGGTATGTAGGCTTTGTCTTTGTGATAAATTAGCAGCTCATGAGTATCACCTCTCATTGACTTTACCGTCTATGCTAATTTAAAGTTGCAAGAAGTTATGTCTTCGTGGAACAAGTGTTGGCCAGTATGGCCACACCTTGTGTTATTTTGATGTGCCGGAGATAATTATATGTTTTTTAACCAACATTCAAATCCATTTCTCTAAGGGCTGTAATTACTAATTAGGGTTTTCTTCCCACAACCAGGAGGTCCATAAAACAGCTAGTGAGGACAGTCTTGCTCACTCACCTGTTTACGAAACTAAAATTCACATGGTATCATATTGTCAACAGATTAACTTAAAATTGGGGAAAGTAGAAAAATACTATCATAAAGTACCATTTTTTTGAGGTGTAGAGCAGTATTTTCATGGACAAAAATCTTGTCTAGGGGTTTGGGGCTGTACTTGTCTACCCACAGCATTCTTTGTGTCTGGCGGAAAAGGGGGCAAATCCTGATGGAAATTTTTACTTGTAAATTCATAGCTTTTGCTTACACACTCTCTTTTGTCTTAAAAAAAAATAATGGGACCTCTTTAAATGGTCACTAGTGTGTAGACTTGCTAAAAGGGTCAACCGGATTGAGACCTCTCGGATCAAATTATTTTGGGTTTACAATTTGAGGAGGGCTGGTGGGATTTGGTTGGTGGTGACTGGTGTGAGTGAAGTAGAAGAAAGCTTTGTTAATTGCTTAATGGAAGATGTAAGGAAGGAAAGTTTGTCATTCTATTACTTTTCTAACAATAATTATTGCGTGAGATTATCTTACATGAGATAATATCAGCTTTGTGTCTGTGGTTTGACTTCGTTCCGATGCTTTTGCAAGGCACTGTCTTTGCTAGTTACATTCTTGATAAAGCTGTAGTTATGTGAGCGTGATACTAGATCCCCAAATCATCCATTACAACTTTTGTTTCTGATTATGTAACTTCATACTATTTTGGGTGAGTCCTAGATGCAATTTCTTTGTAATTTTTTTTTCCTCATAGTTGAGTTCATCCCTTTTTTAGCGCTCGAGAGTCGAGACTACATTCTCATCTTTCCTGTGCACTTTGTGAGCTAAGTTTATACTGGCGTTCTGTTCTGGCAACGGCTGCATTAAATTTATTTTATACTCTCTATTTACTCATTACTTGTATTCGCTGCATTGGAGTTAGACTAAAATTTTAGAGCAATGTACATGGGAGAGAAGATTGGGCTTTACATTCGTGTTGGAGTGTTATATGGATTATTTCTTACTCAAAGTAGAAATGTAATGAATAAAGTTGAATGTCCCAAAAAGGATAATGCAGCGAATCCAAATGAACAAAGGGATTTGGATATGAACTTTTTAGTTTATCTGTTAAAACGGACTACAACTTCATTTTGTAGGTGCACTATACATTTTTGAAAAGTGTTCCTGAGCTTAAAATGCCTCCAACGTACTCCATTCTTATCCAGGTATTAAGCCTATACACCTTATGTGGTTTTCCTCATCTTTTATTTTCTTGGTGCCTAAAGTTACTTTATGACTGATTTGTTGGTACGTTTAATAAATTGGTGTATTTTAGGAGGGGGTGTGTAAAATTTGCTTCACATGATTACTGTATTTGAATTTGTACAAATTTCTTATTAGAAACTTAGAACTACTATCTGCCAATGTGGTTGATAAGTTGATTGGACGTCAAGTCCAGTTGCCGAGATGGCAGTTTTTTATTTTATTATGAGAGTAGACTAGGAATATATCCTGCTGCTACTAGGTCGGTCTTCTTCGGGTGCGCAAGGGAAATCAATGCGTATCCTACCACAACTAGTCCTCTCCCAAGATCAGTTTATTTTTCTTACAAGATGACATGGGTGTGTTTATCAGTGTAAGAAATAGACGAATATGGTGTTGATAGGTGTTGGATACATATGACTCATAATGATCTTCTTTAGGCCGAGTTGAGAGTCAAGGCATTGTATCCGTGCCTGGGTAATGAATGTAAATTAATCGAATGGTATCATCTAAACTTTATTAATGTCGCTGAAATTGTCTTCTGGTTGGTTATTTCTACTGCTTGCTGAGGTGTAAGGATTACATGTCTCGGAAACTTGTACTCCGTAAATAAGTACTCAAGATCATTTACTTTTATTTCTCTCATAATATGCCAAAACAGCCGAATAGTTTGATCATTTGACCCCATTGGATGAACACCATAATTGCAAAAAATGTGTGATTATGACTTTTTTTCTTTATTAACAGGAATCGGAGAAAGGATCTTGGCATGTCCCAATAGCCAGTGAAAATAACGACGAGTCCTCAAGAACCTGGCTATGCATCACGAGACTGAGTTCTGGCAACTCGGTTCCTTCCAGTTTTAGCATCTCGGGCAAAATTCTGGTGAGCTGCAAAAATACAGTACAAGATTCTCATCAACATTCCGATGAGAAAATCACATCGGTGACAGGTAAACGGAAAGAGAGAGAACCGTCTCCGTCTAGGCTGCAATAACTGTCAGCAGCCACCTGAGTAGTGGAAACCATGTTTTTTCCTGTCCAATCATATGCTTCTCCATCGCTATAGGAGCATCTTAGTTTTGGTAAGGCCCGACACCAGCTAATAAGCTATACACTTTCCTATACCACCACAGAAAATCTAGAACTAGAACGTGTTTCGAGTGAATTTTTCCTTGAATAATTATTTCATAGGAGTAACTTTTTTTTTTCTCAACTAGATTATTGTACTCCATTTGTATTGATTTTTGATTTAAAACTCTAATTTTTGATTTAACAAAATATGTTTCGATAAAACCCAATAGCTTATCCTACTTTGCGGTACCCATTTCCCATTGGTAGAGAACTAGAGGTATGAGTAGTCCATTTAATAGTTTAGACTGCAAAAATGGGTTATTCGGACGGCTACTATCAAGTCCGAGTCATTTTATGGTGTGTGATGACGAGTCGGGTTTGAGTCATTGATGTTGCTTTCAAGCGTACTATGAATTAAGAGGAAAATAAAGGGAATACTAAAGCTAAATAAAAGTGTGATACGGAGCATTATGGCAAGTAAAAATGAATTGTGTTACTTCGCCCGACTCAACAAATTTTTTACGTTTGATTAAAATACTACTCTTAAAAGGAACAAGAGTGTAAAGAACCTGATGTATGATCTTGAACAAAGAGAAGATATTTACAGGAGTGGTTGTTGAGTTTGTTATAACAAACTGTCAATCTTTTAACAACTTTGTAGGAAGTTGGCAAAATAACTAACTGATTTGCTGTAACTGTCTTGACTCTTGAAGTCTGACTCATCCCATTAGTTAATTTTGTTTTGGACTAATGAATTGGGTACTTAGTCACATTATAATATAAGAGAGGGTGATGAGGGAGATTCGTACATGTGATCTATTGTACAATATTTCTGTCTTAACCAGTAGACTAAGACATTTTTGAAAATGATTAAAATCATTAGGAAGACAATAAGAATGATAATATATTATTATAACCGTTGAATATAATCAAATCAATCAATGCCAAGATGCAGTTCATATACATTCAAGTAATAATTGCATCAATGTATATTTATCAAACTAACACTTAATTACAGCCTTAATAATATAAGTATGAAAAACACACAAAACAAATTAAAAACTTGCAAATAAATAAAATACATTTACTGGCTCATTTGAGAGTTAAAGCTATCACCTTAAAACGTATTTAACAACTCCTGGAAAATGAATGTTGATGAAGTAGTCGTTCCAGTTAACGATGTTAGGATCAAAGTAGAACAAATCTGTCTCTACTCCTCTTTCTCTTAATGCATTCCTTAACTTTTCAGTGTTTGAATCATCATATCTACAATAATATAATTATTATAAATGTGAGATAATATGACATTAATTTATCCACTCTAATCTAAAAGGAGCCATACTCGAAGAATTAGATGAGTTTTAAATTATGGTAGAGAGTGTCAATTCACTTTAACTTTACTAGGGCTGGCCAAACGTGTGGGTCATGCAACTCTTGTTGAACCCGGTGGCGACTCGATGAAAGGGTCGGGTCGGGTCGGGTCGGGTCGGAGAAGGCCTAGTGGAGGTAGATTTGGACCCGGTCCAAGAGACAGGTCTGGGGCGGGTCAAGTAGGATATATATGCTCGATCTGGGTCAGGCCAAGTTGCCCGGTACCAGGTGTCGGCACGTTCCGCATGTTTCACCATCCCTAACTGATACTATTAGCTCATCGATAAATAACCATAACCTTAATATTTTAGCGGTTTTATCCCTTATGACATGAAAAATTAGGGAGTACACGTTCTTATCAATAATTTCATATATAAAAAATAAAGACACTATTTTTGGATATTTACATGTTAAGAATTGAATAAATCAATTGGTATCTCAAAAGTCGAAACAGAAAAAGGTAATTTTATTCTATTTCACCATATTGAAAAGTAAAAAATGAGTCATTGATGCACACACGTAACACGGTTCATAACTTATATAGAGTACTTTTGTCTCTAATGATTCTAACATTGTATTCATTTGTGAGAGTATTTTGAACAAAACTAAAAATTTAGTTGAGACGGAGAAAGTAGTAGAACTTACGATTGTAAAAGGGTTAAGCAAAACTTACACGCCCTTGTAAAACAAATATGGTCGGTAGATGTCGATCAACCGCATCAAATTCTTTATCTTCCTTCTCTTGTCCATGTACGTCTCTTTGAAGTACCGACATAATATCATATTGGCGACTTGTAATCCCTTTAGAGGACATATAATTAGTTTACTACTTAGGGTACAATTAATTCATATGAAGACGAATTTTTATGAATACAAAACACAGATAATTTTGATAATTTTGATAATAGATACACTTCAACTTCAAGACATCAACAAAGTAATGTAAACAATTTACCACTAAGCGAAACCCTTTTAGTGATACATACTCCCGTTGTTTAATTTGATTCCATCGATTAAAACGACAACTTGTATATATATTGAATTAAAGTAATGGTTCAGTTTTGATTCAAAGAATCTTTCAACGCAATCAACAATATCAAATAATATTTCTTTGTTGAAAACATTTCATAACAATACGAACATTTCTATACAAGTGTGCACTCCTCACTCCCGAACTCATATTATAATGTCGGATAGTTACTACATACATTTTGCACAAATCCCGAATTTCCGACTACACTTAAACGACCGACAATTGACACATAAATCACCAACACGAGCAGCCATTCATCTTTCACATCCGTGTGCAGGTTGCGGGGATTTGGTGCGGGCCGCAAGGGAGGTCGCGCGGGTCGCGGAAATTGGCGCAGGTCTCCCATGATTGGCGCAAGAGTTTCGTTTTATTTTATTGTTTCTTAAACTCTACTACTACTATTATTATTCCTTATTATTAGGTAAGTATCTACTTTATATATTTTTCATTGATTATTCCATTGTATTGAAGACAAAGAACCCTAATAATTACTCTCTTTCTAGTATGCGGAACTAATTCATTCCTTCTTGGTTCAAGACATTGAAGCACTTATTATTCAATTGTGAGTTTGAAAGTTCTAACCTTTTATCTTGATTATTGTTAATTGCTTTATTATTTATCTTATGAATGTTGTCTTATGATTGCTAGATGCCTAGATGTTCATCGAGTTATCGATTTCAATATTCTATTATTAGTACTGTTAATTGAATAAGATTTATTGATTAACTTTACATTAGTAACAACTAGGGATTAATATTGAACGGGATTTGATAATATTAATACTTAGAAGCAATTAATATTATCTAAAATACACTGGATTGTATGTGCTATTTATTCCTTGTCGAATTCTCCATTCGTTATTGATGTTGTTAGATTAAAACTTGAACTGGATTGTTGAGGTTGTTTAATAGTTATGGCTATTTAAGAACGGAATACGTTTTAATTAGCCAAACTCCCGTTTAACTAGCCAATCTTAAGGAGAATTAAAATATTATTATTCACGATAAGGTAGTGAAGATAATTAATTAGAACCGGATTTCAATGAACCGTTGGTATTCAGTTGTGGATTTGTGCTTAACCCAAGACCTTTAAACATCTGAATTTGTCATATTTAGGGGTTGTTTGGTTACCCACTAATTAACATGGGAACTTAAATTCATGTGAATTATAAAATGGGCATATTGTTTGGTTACCCCAATTCACATGAATTGGAAGTTCCCATGAATTTCAATTCCTCCATAATGGAGGAAGTGGCTTACCTAGGTCCCCCTAGGTAAGTTGAAATGCCTACATGAATTACACTTCCTCCATGGCAACCAAACACTATTTACTAATTCACATGAATTCTAAAATCATGTGTTTTATGACTTCCTAGGCAATACAAATTCCCACATGCAACCAAACGATCCCTTATTATTTGCTTAGTCTTGTTCATTAGATTTGTTAAACAAACGAAACTCCTCGTTTGAATGATCAATTGCCATTGAATGTTGGCACCATACACTAATATTGTCATCACTTATATAAAAAAAACTAATATCACTAACATTATGAAATACTAAAATGCTTTAACAAGGATTTACCTTCAATGGCAGTAAATAATGAAGAGAAATGTAAGATTTGAAGCTAGCCATGGTGGCTAAGACCTTGACATGGCGAACAATGACGGGTGTTCCATCGTTTTTGATATATGGATGATGCTTGAAGTACTGGTATATAATCTCTTGCATGGAACCGAAGTTCACCGGATTTTTTACTGACGAACCAACGTGGTAAATCGTCAGATTACCTTTGTCATTTGAATGAGCCATTGCTGCTACTAGAATCGCATTCACTACCATATCACCTGGAATCTGTCAATAATATTTTTTTTTTTCAAATGAGCGCACTACGTTGTGGATAAGAATCCAATCCCCAATCTCACGGTTAGAGTATATAAAAGCTCTTAGCACTTGAGCAAACTATTCTTCTTCTCGATAATACATTAATAATGCTTTGATTGGAAGAATCTTTTTATCCTAACTTTTGGTTTTATCTTTTTGTGGTCTCACTTCTTATGACCGTGGTATTATGCATAAGTCGATACATCTGGATACTCTGTAATTCCGTATTTTCCAATAAAATTATACGTACTACGTATAAAAACCTTATTGATACAGTTGATCTATATTGTTATTATTGTCATCTAACCGATCGATACAAGCTACTTGTTGGCTGATAGTTGGCTGATATTTGATAAACAAGAACTTAAGAAAGAGAAACGAATACATTCCGCTTAAAGTAGAACCAATTTAAACAAAATTGACCAATGTATGTTGGACGAAATTGAAAATGAATTTATATATCACAAGTCACAACCACAACGTGCATATTTTTTTTACGAGTTTACAACCATTACCAATATCCATAAGTTACTTTTTTTTAAGGTAAATTGATAATTTATATCTCACATAACACTATTTTTTTCAAAAAACTTACCTAATACGTTTTATTTTTTGAAAACTTATACCGAAAGTACCTAATTCTGATAAACTAAACGACAACTCCAGTGAAGAATATATAACCATTTTCTGGTGGAATTCAATTTTTTTTTACATGAAAAAATACGATATATTTTTTCCAATTTTACCGTTCATGCAGCTTATATAACATTTTATCAGTTTAATTAAATTATTTCACAATTGTTTAGCATCTTCAATCTTATTCTTCCCGATCTCAATCTGTTTATTTTGTATTTTATCATTCACTTTCAGCGATTACGGTGACTTTTTTTTTTTTTTTTTTTAAAACTATCTCTCCTTTAACTATCTTCCTCCCGGTTTTCAATATTATCATGATTTCCAATTTTGGGATCAAAGCAAGTCAAAAACCGAAATAAAATTAAGGTTTCATTCAATATGACGATTTGTTTAAAATTTTGCGGTTCTCGAAAGTGGTAATTAAACGCATAACTTTGTAGTAATCAAACCCTTAAGTTTTACCAAATGTGAAATTCAATTCCAATTGATAAATTCTCGCCAAATTCTTATCATAATATCGTTATTATTCAATTATCAAATATGAATAATACATTTCTTATGAATTTATAATCTTTATATTTATATTAAAGTTTGAGGCTTTTTTTTTTTGCGTTTTATAGTATTTGGCCAATTTATTATACATGCATGAATACTACTATTTAAATTTAATCAGTTTTCTAAAGATATATGTATAATTGTTATTCAATAGTTTATAAATTATGTAGAAATTCTTAAAGTTACAATAATACAATTAGTACTTTTTAGTATTTAATACGAAGTAATTGTGTATTAGTAACAGTAAATGATTTTATATTTTAATATTGTGAAATTTTAAAAAATTTGATTGAATTTCACTATTGGTGAAACTTAAAATGTTTAATTTCACAATAGCTAACATTTAGGGCTTCAATTTTATGACAGGTAGCTCAAGTGATAAGAGCACTCTTATCTCAACCATGAAGTTGGAAGTTCGATTCTCACCTGCGACATAGCACGCTCATTCGAACCAAAAAAAAAAAAATACCACTCTTTCACGTGTAACATTGACAGTTATTTAGACGCTTCAAAAAGAGCATATAAATGTCGAACATTTCAGTTGGTATGATGAATTCCATAATAGATGGCAAAAGGATGTTATGAACCAATTACTAATGACCATGAAAATATTGCAATTTGAAAATAACATGTTAAAGGTAAAAACTACACATGTGGATGGAAGAACAAATGAACAAGTTAAGATTTGGAATTGTACTGTTAATGGAGAAAACAAATTGGGTTGTTAATGAAGTTGCAGCTATAGGAAGACATTGTTGAAGAGTATCTATATCATTGTCTTTATTTACCTCATGAACCTCATGGTCATTGTTGTCAATTTAGTTGGGAGTTACTAAATAAGTCAAATTAGCGCAATGAAAGTCAAATTTAGAAGGCCATAGACTGTTGTCATTGAAACAAAGTTTGCAACATTTTTTTTACGGAAAATTCACATGATACTCTACAGATTTGCCATTTTGCCGAAATACCCGATATTTTGATCTAGAAAACTTTAAGAGGCCATAACTTGTGTTTACGAGATCAGAAAGTGACGATTTTTTTTTTCAAATCGATCGTCTTTCCAAGTACTACGATTTGAAAAAAAAATTGTCGAATTCAGAATTCGTAACCAAGAGATATGCTCGCTCAAAGTTTGTTCGGTCGAAAAAACTGACATGCAATAACTCCTAGCTACGGGATCCAAATACAATAATTTTTTTTCAAATCGTAGTTCTCGGAAAGATGATCGTTTTGAAAAAAAAAATCGTCACTTTATGATCTCGTAAACACGAGTTATGACCTCTTAAAATTTCTAAACCAAAATTTTGGGTATTTCGTGCAAAATGGCAAACCTGCGGGTACTACGTGAATTTTCCGTTTTTTTATATTATGGTTTGAAAATAAATGAGATAAGGTGTAGTTTAAGGTGTAAATGTGCGTGGTTTTGTTTAGTAAAAGACAAAATGATTACTTTTTATTTTATTTTTTCACTGGAATTGTTATTAGGTATATATTCTCGGTATAATTTTTGAAAAAAAAAACATGTTATGAAGTGGTATATGATTTGAAAAACAGGTACTTTGTATTAATTATCAATTTAGCCTATTTTTTTTCTCTTTTTAATTTTTTTTTAGGAACATAAGAGTTCAAGCTTACCCGGCAAGACTACGTACCATACTAATAAATGAACAAAATAAAGTCGGATCACTTACGTTGGACCTGGCAAATAGATCAGGTCGTGTCGGGTTCGTGTCACATGTTATACGGGTCATAAATCCTCAACCCAAACCCGACCCAATTAAATTTCGTGCCGTGTTCGTGTTGAC
This sequence comes from Heliosperma pusillum, assembly GCA_022085475.1. NCBI lineage: Eukaryota > Viridiplantae > Streptophyta > Magnoliopsida > Caryophyllales > Caryophyllaceae > Heliosperma > Heliosperma pusillum. The sequence continues at coordinate 64,598 of JAIUZE010001756.1, forward strand.
TCACCTACATAAATGGGTCATCAAGCTTCAACCCTAACCCGTTCATTTCGTGTCGTGTTTTCGTGTCATGTCAATTTTGGAAAGTTTTAATATATTTATTTGATGGAGGATCAATAAATATTAGAATTAATTTAGTATACAGTTTATTCGTGTCGGGTTCGTGATTTAAGAGCTCAACCCAAACCCGACCCAATTAAATTTTGTGTCTGTTCGTGTCGACCCACTTACATAAATGGGTCATTAAACCTCAACCCAAACCCGTTAATTTGTGTCAGGTTCGTGTCGGGTTTTCGTGTCGTGTCATTATTTGCCGCCTCTAACCTACGTAAATAAAGATCACATTTGTAAATAAAGTCGGATTAAGAAATGAGTATGTGTAAATTACCACATCAATAACCGAACTCGGGTCACCAGGTATGCATGACAATCTTCCTTTTCCATAAGCAATTGCTAAACTGTCAACAGTCCTGTAAAATGTCCAACCAAATTATATGAGACGGTTTTACAAGCAAGATTAACAAATTAACAAGCTAAGATAAATGAATTATGAGTATGTGTAAATATTTAGATTGATTATTGACGGGTGGAATTAAATAATTAAACACGAGAGATATACTGTTACGGTGTATTTTCTTTTGGACCGTTCTGAAGAGAAAATTCCGAAAAACTAGAAAGATACTAGAAAAATACCTCATGCCTTCAACCCAACCAGGAAAGGGTTCTTTGAAAGTGCTAGTGACAATGGTAGGACGAATAAATACAAGAGGGATGTCTTCTTTTTCTTGCATTAGCAACATTTCTCCTAATGCCTTGGTGAAAACATATACATGTGGCCATCCCCAATATTTTGCCCTATATTTTTATCATATTTAATCAAACTGTCTTTTTATTTGTGTCATAAAACATGAAAATGGGACTCAGAATTGGACATGAAGGTGGTAGTGGTGCTTGGTTGCATAATTTTATGAAAGATTATAACCATTGGAATTTGTAAGATATATACGGATTAAGGAGTTCTCCCTTTGTCCCGGTAAATAGTTTGCACTTGCTTTATTTTCTGAGACGAAAATAAAGCGACATGGACAGATGGAGTAGTATATGTGAAAATAAAGAGCTCGCCATGATAATTATCACATGTAAGTTCCATATTGAAAGAAAAAAAGATAGCTGTTTGTCTAGTTTATAAATCAATAAAGAGCTACTTCACCCATTGCCAATTAGTTTAGGTGAAACCTCGCTCATTAGACTTGTAAACTGAACTTTCTCTTCCACGTTATATATGGGTGCGATCCAGACCCGATAACGTAATCTTATCAATACACATACCTCTCAATGGCCAACTCCTTCATAGTAAGCTTAATGATATCCTGAGAGGCACCCTGAGAATGGAGCTCCTTTAGTTTGTCCTCAACAAGTATTTTCTCAATATGAATATCAAGGCCAGGTTTTCCATTAAGAGACTCTCCCATGTCGTAAGGCACCTCTTTTACAACCCCATCCGTTTCACCCGATACATAAGCTGAAATAATAGACCATAACGATAGAGATCATCATCCTGCCTTGAATTTGTAAGTTGCCACTTTAAACGGTATCCGTTAATCTGTTTTGGCTAATGTTCTTAATATCTTATAAATGAAACTTAGTCAACATTATAAAGATTTAGTACTCACCAGTTGATACTTGGATTAGCACCTTTAAGTTGGTACAATTCTTGGCAAAGTCGAGTACATTCTTAGCCCCAAAAGTGTTGAGTGATAATGAAACATCATACCTATGCAACATTCTCAAATGTTACACATGCACACTATACCCAAGTAATATAGGTAAGTATTGACGTACAATGTTTGCTTGTTTTACTAAAAAAGAAAATTACAACAATTAATCAGATTAATTTTATGTGAAAAAGAATAATAATACATACGAGTATACGAGTACTAATACATTGTAATAGTATAGTACAACATTAGTGTAAATCTCATGATGATGCACAATTTTTTTTTTTTGTAATCGATGTATAGAGAAATTAGCATTTAGTAGTTTAACTTATAAAATTTTACGTTAAAAACTACAATCATTAATGTGTGATATTAATTGCTATAAGATCGATTAATAAAAATTTAATATTTTTCAGTATGATGTATTTCTCTGCAAATATTGACAAATTAGAATTATGAGTAAGCACTTGTATAGAACAATCAAAAATATTATTAAACCCAATACGTGAGAATAAACATATATACATGTTAAAGGCCCATTTTTTATATTAGATTAATTTAAATGGAAAAATTCCTATTTCACTTATTCTTTTACTAAATTGAAGATTGAATGATAATCACACTGATAACATGTAAATTCTTATTAATAACTACAGATTTTTTTAGAAATATATTGTATAGAATGCTAATGAACTTACGAGAAAATAAACTTGTTATCACACAATAACGATCTATCATTGTTCTTATTAAATTGTCGATAAAACGAGTACCTTTCATCAAATTTGGTGTTTGCAGCTAAATTAACGATGACATCAATGTCTCTCCATAATTCTTCCTTCAATTTAAGGTCTTTAATTGACAAGTCCTCCAAAGTTATGTCACCAGCCACAACAGTTACCTTTTCTGATATGAAGGAATTGAAATTTGCTCCAATCTTTTGCCTCAATACATTGAACAAATCCTTCCCTAATATCTAACATTACAATTGCCAAAATACCGTAACATTTTACGAAAAATACTTCATTTGTCTAAATCATTTATTTTAATCAAAGACAAACAAATAATTGATACTGAGATCGAGAAACAAGAGAAACAAATCATCCACAATAGCGAGGGGTGCTACATATTGTCGATTTTTTTTATTTTTTCCCTCACATATTATACCCTCCTACTCTCTTCTCTTTTCTCTAAAAAAAAATCTTCTAAAAGAACGCAAACAACATACTCCCTCATTTTGAATCATTTATTTGTCTTTGCTTAAAATACCTCAGACAGAGATTAAAAAGACTTTGGTTATAATTTGGATCGTCATTTAATTTACAGAATTAGGAGTACAACATCTAATTTCGGAAAAGATAAAAGTACAGTTTGAAAAAGTTTATAATTGAGGCGCACAAGTGCACAACAAACTAGAAAAATAAAAAATAAAAAAATTCAAAAAAATAAAGACAACCATAAATAAAAAAAAAGTAAAGTTATTTTAGGATTAAATACCTCATTTTGTAACCTTAGGGAAGCAGCCTTATCATCATCTGCTCTTAACAATACGTAAATCTTTTTTATCTTTGGTTGCGATCTCAATACCTTCTCCACGAAAACTATTCAAAACCAATTTTAAAAAATTATTATTATAATTATACATTATTTAAAAGTTTCAACATTAAAAAACAATAATATGTTATGGACTAATATATAAATAAATTACTTACTCTTTGCCAAAAATCCAGCTCCCCCTGTTACTAAAATAGCCTTGTTTTGCAAAAAATTTAAAATGCCACTTAACTCCATCGTATTTATAACTTACAAATCTATAGGTAAGGAAATATCTTTGAAAAATAAATAAAAAAGAGTTATAAAACTAGATGATGAAGTGTTTAATTAGAAATGCGAGAGTTTATGGGAAAGAAGATGGGAAAGTATATGATCATCTTATATGCTTATATACAATTAGGATTTTTTCCATCTATTCCTCTCTCCATTTCCTTCCATTTTTTATAAACGGTTTAGATAGTGATATAAATATTGTTGTATTAGACGAAATTGAAGAAAATGGAGAGAAAATAAAATAAAGAGGATTCATACTCGCTTTTAACGGTGGTGCTGATGCACATACAAAATTATCACACGTAAGTAATATTACGTATCAGTTTAAGTTTATGTATAAAACATTTTATATTCCGGAAAATTCACATGTTACCCCCGAGCTTTGCCATTTTGCACGAAATACCCAAAATTTTGATTTAGAAAACTTTAAGAGGTCATAACTCGTGTTTACGAGATCATAAAGTGACGGTTTTTTTTTTCAAATCGATCATCTTTCCGAGAACTACGATTTGAAAAAAAAAAATTATTGTATTTAGATCCCGTAGCTAGGAGTTATTGCATGTCAAAGTTTTTTTTACCGAACAAACTTTGAGCGAGCATATCTCTTGGTTACGAATTCCGAACTCGACAATTTTTTTTTCAAATCGTAGTACTTGGAAAGACGATCGATTTGAAAAAAAAACCGTCAATTTATGATCTCGTAAACACGAGTTATGACCTCTTAAAGTTTCCTAGATCAAAATTTTGGGTATTTCGTGCAAAATGGCAAACCTCGAGGGTATTAAGGAAAATATTAAATAACTATTTACTTATTTTCCAAGATTGTAATCTCGTCAATTATATTGTTATTATACTGTATCTTTGTGATGGATATTGCAGATGCTACGGCTGAGGTATTATGGCTTCGATCATTGTTACACGAGCTCGCAGTCCCTTGCTCTTCTATGCCTGTTATTTACTGTGAAAATTTGGGAGCGACTCATTATTCTGAAAATCCCGTATTTCACTCTCGCATGAAGCATGTTGCACTCTCATTCAATTTCGTTCGAGAGCATGTTCGAAAACAGGAACTCCGTGTCCAGCATGTTCACACGGCTGACCAACTGGCTGACGCCCTTACCAAACCACTCCCTCGGCCTCGTTTTGAGCTTCTATTATCCAAGATTGGCCTATCCTCTAGATCGTCCAACTTGCCGGGGCGTATTAAGGAAAATATTAAATAACTATTTACTTATTTTCCAAGATTGTAATCTCGTCAATTATATTGTTATTATACTGTATCTTTGTGATGGATATGCATTCACATTAGGTCTCTTGTATTATATATAGCCTTGTATCTTTGTCAATATATGCAAGCAATAAAATACAATTGTTCATATTCTCTATAGACACAAGCCATCACCCCCGACTTCTCCTGGGAAAACAGATTTGTGAAGAAAACACATGTGTTTCAACGTATGAGTTGTCCACGTGGTAATTGGTTTGAGTTGAATTAATTTGAATTTTTTTGAGTTTATGAAGTGGATTCTTTCCTTTTATTTGGGTGTGACCTAAATAGGTGTGGAGCCAGGATTTCAAGTATGGGGTAGGAAAAAAAAAACCAATAATTATCTAATAGTTTAAAAATCGCAAAATACATGTAATTATTTTATCGTAAACATAAGCACCAAATAAATTACAAAAATGGACAATTAGAACAAAAAATTTGATAAAAGATGCAAATTGCATAATAATACCGAGCATTTATTCATATACAATAACAATACTGATAATTTGGTAAATTACACAAAATTCTACAATATGCTTTTTATTGAAGACTTATGTTTACGAATTCACCTTTCACTATTTTTTTTATTTTAGTATTATGCCCATTTATGTATTATGCTTTAGAAACTTACTTTTCTTGTATAAGTATTTTAGTTATGATTCTTAACTTTTTTTTTTCCATAATTTGTAAATATGTTGTACAATTATAATTAAATAACTTATAATTGGAATAGATATTGTTAAACCTCGAGTAACCAAAATTAACGGATATATGCCATCACAAAAAAGCTACAGTTACACTCGGTGTATAGAATCTTCTATACACCACGAGTAGTGTTGTGACATGTGGCAATTGTGGAAATATGAGATAGAATCTTAACTTTTATTTTGTTATATTTTTGGAGCCAAAATTTAAAACTCAAATTTGAAATTTAAAATTTTCAAAAATTATTATATGTATTAGTTTTTCAAATTTGGTACATATTTTTATCTAGTTTTTTTCTCTTTATCTCTAACATTGCTATAACATCGTTTATTTGGTTTACTTAATAGGTATTTTTATCAATTGATGCAATATTATTGTAAATTGATTGAAATGATTACATACTAATATTTTATATGAATGGTAAGATATAATATTTTATATTAAATATTATTATTAATGGCAATCTATATGAATGGCAAGATATAATATTTTATATTAAATATTATTATTAATTAAAATACCAAAAGAATCAAAGCTCTTAAAATTTTCCTCCCATATTTCTCATATTTCCCTTAAATAATCTATTTTTTTTCCTCCAAACCTTTTCATAATTACCTCCCCAACTAGTAATAGATTCCTCCACATGTCAAATTTTGATTGGTGGTGTATAGAAGATTCTATACACCGAGTGTTGCATTGGGATTGATTTTTATAAACATCTTAAGAACCTATTTAGGGGAAGTAAATAGAAAGTCCAAAAAATAGCTTCAACTATAAAGAATGAAAGATTATAAAAATACTACCTAGGGGATTCGCATTCACGTCTAAAGTCTAAACCAATAACCACACACTCTACCACTGAACCATTGACATTTACATGTTACAAAGTTTCGCTTAAAATATCTATTATGAATCAGTTTTTAAAAGTGGTTTGGGGTAGCAAAAATTCATCGTTCTAATCATTTTCTCTGGGCTTGGGGTAGCGGCTGCTACCCCTTGCTACCATGTAGCTACGCCCCTATGCCTAAACCCGTTTGCATGATTTATGGTATTAGAGCTCATGACAAAAGACCTTGCCCTTTGGTATGATAAACTACGACTTTAAAGGCCAATTCGGCGAGGCTTTATGTACCTCTTGTTTGGCCCAGTATGAGCTTGTTTGCAGGGCCGGCTGGGAAATTGTCGTGGCCCAGTATAAACTCACAAAATGGGCCACGACATGGAATTTGTCATATACAACCCATAATAAAAGTGTATTTTTGTCCGATAAATCGAGAGAATTTACAATTACAAACATCACTTCTTAAATAAGAGAACCATTTTAGACGGAGGGATTAATAATTTTTGTTCAACGGATGACAAGTTTTATTTTGATCCCGTTTTTGAACTTTGTTATATATTGTGTGCTAATGATAAAATGAGAATAAAATAATTCATAAACAACCGAAATAATAATAATAAAGTGCTTATACTGTAGGAGCAAATTAAATAACTAAAGAAGCAATTGTAAAACAAGAAACGAGAACTCAACAAGTAAGGCCACAAATGAAAAATTGCATTTTGGTACTTTATTGCGGATAGAACATGGGTCTCCAGTAGGAGTTGAGTAGCATGCAAAAACCCAACTTAGGCACTAAGAGCATGTTTGACCTCTAACTCTCTAGAAGCAATTTCTATTTTTGAAAATGAGCTTTTTTGTAAGCTACTTCTTGGAAAAATAGTATGTGTTTGACTACTATTCTACACAACTATTTCTCAAAAGGAGTTTTTTCTACCTAAGAAAATGCAAAATGAAAATATTATGATTAAAGTATATCAAGATGGGTCTCTATTTGTAGGGAATGAAAAAATATAAATGAAAATGTATTTATTTTATTTTATTGAAATATTTATAACATACAAATTTATCATTTTGTATATTAGATATTATAAAAGAAGAAATAAAAGTAGAAGCACCAAATTGATGCTTCTACTTTTGAGCACCAAAACTAGATTTTGACCTTATTAAAAATAGTTTTTTAGTTGTAAAAAATGATTGTTTGGCCATGTTTAAGCTTTTAGTGACTAAAAGCACTTCAAAAAACTAGGGCAAACACATATTAACTCTAACAGTGGTTTATAATTCTTTATGCGGGGCCCTAAATTGCGGGGGCCTGGTTCCGTGGAACCGGTTGAACCACCCTAAAGCCGGCCGTGCTTGTTTGCAATTCGAGAAAAGTCCAATTGTCTCACATGTGAGAAGGAGTGTGAAAAAAAACCATATGTTTCCACATGTGAGTTATCTCATATGGATAAAAGAGGAGATAGTACTTTATAAGCTATGATCTACTTCCTTTATTATTGTCAATTGATATTAAAATAGAATAACCTCCTTAGATTTATTAAACGGACTCTCTCCTCCATTTGGATGTGATTTACAAAAATCAACATAGACGTCTCCTTCTACATCACATCTCTCTTAGAGGGTATCAGTCGTGTCGTTCAAGACCACTTAGAGAAGTAATTAGTCGATTGGACCCACAGATGTACCACTCTCAATCCATTAATGGAAAAACTGCTAACCATTTGGGCTGCATGCACTTCTCTTTAAAAATGCATGTAGCCTGATGGCTAGCAATTGAGGTTAAATTTTTTACTTAAACCCCTTTTTTTACCTTCATCTTTACCCTAATTTATCTTCAACTAGATTTCATGCTCGTGCGATGCACGGGTTTACGTTAGTGTCATTTTCGTAATTTTCCTATAACAGTTAACTTATAAAAATAAACTTTTGAAGTTTTAAGACTATAATAAAATATACTCCGTAATTTTTTTAAAAATAATATTGATATATTGATTCAACTTCTATTTTAAACATATGTTACCAACCTTGTCGGGACTCAAGTTATATTTGATCTATATTATGACTCGAAAAATTATCCAAAGTAACTAAGAATTAAGTTTTCTAAGACAATGTTTAAGAAACTCAAAAGATTTTGGGTTGATCACCTCACCTTATGCTAATTGTTTGATATGAGGCAATTTTACTATTTATAGTTATTAGTATATTCACCACACATACATTATTTTTCAATGTGAGATATATAACATACTAAGAATTACACAAAGTATATGCAAATAATATGAAATTCTATACTGTAATGATAGCATTTTTTTTACCACGAATCTAATTATATTATTTTCATAATTAATACAAAATTTTAAGAGCTCTCTAAAACAATACTCTCTCTGTCTTAATCATTTGTTTGTCTTTGATTAAAATACTCTTAAAAAAAAGGCAAACAAATGACCGGGACGAAGGGAGTATTTGAGAGATTTAAAGGACTTTGGATTCATCTCTAAGTTTCAAGGACGACTCTTATTTATAATCGCGTGATCATCCCAGCTTATGATATTTATCCGATGTGGGACAATTCTTCTATTTATACATATTATATTCACCACACTTACATTACTTTTTAATGTAAGACAAATAACATACTTAGTAGTTACCATTAAAATTATTATATATCATACTTTCCTAAACAAATTTTGATGATGTAAATTTCATTAAGGTGAAGATAATAATACAAACTTTTAAGATCTCTGTAAGATAATACTTGAGAGATTCAAAAGATTTTGAGTGAATATTTAAGTTGAAAAATACTCATTTTCCCAATATTTTTTTGTGAAATGAATGTTAAAAATTTGTATATAAAAATTATAAACACCACTTGAATATAATATAGGAAATGTATATATATTGATAAATAAAATATTTTTCACTTTATTATTTAATGATATTTTCCTAAATTAATTTTTGATGATGTAAGTTTCACTAATGTGGATACAAATTTTTAAGAGCTCTCTAAGACAATATTTAAGAGACTCAAAAGATTTTGGGTTGATATTTAAGTTTCAAGGATGAATCTTATTTATAATTATAAGATCACCCCAACTTATAATAATTTTCTGATGTGGGACAATATACTATTTATGCGTAATATATTTACCACACTTGTATTATATTTCAATGTGGTACAAATAACGTATTAAGTAGTACACCATCAAAATTATTACTGATATAATACTTTCCTAAATTTTCTAAATTAAGTTTGATTATGTAAATCTCACTATTGTGGAGTTAAAAATACAAAATTTGAATGGCAGAACTAAAATCCTTTGGCAGGAGCTAAATTGGATTCGCAGGAGATCACATAAACGTCATTGGAAGATGGTCTGGGTTATTAGTAGTTTGAGTTCTCTTGTTTATTATCTTTGGATTGAAAGGAATACACGCATTTTTGCAAATAAGGAGAGTCACCCTAGTTTGATAGCTAGGAAAGTTATTAAAAGTTTTTCTATGAAACTCCTGCATAAGGATCATGTTGATCTTTATGTAAGGGCTGGACATTAGTCGTGATTGTTATTTTGGGTATTGTTTTGTAAGATCGGCCTTTCTTTTCCCTTCATGGATGAATAAGATTGGCTATACTTTTTCTTGCAAAAAAAAAAATACAAAATTTGAAAGGCTCATTAAACTAATACTTAGGAGACTAAAATAACTCCTATTTATAATCATACTTAGTATATATATTTTTCACAAATACATGATTTTTCAATGTGGTACTAATAACACATTAAGTAGTTTATCATCAAAATTATTATTTATGATAATTTTCTAAATTAATTTTTAATAATGTAAATTTAACTATTGTGACTATTATAATTCCATTTTGTTAAGAGCTCTCAATAACAATAATTAAGAGACTTAAAATATTGTGGGTTTATACTTAAGTTCAAGGATGACTCATATTTATAATCATAGGATCACCCTATGTTATAATAATTTTTCAATGTGGGACAATTTACCATTTATAAATAATATATTCACCACAAATACATTATTCTTCAATGTAGGACTAATAACAAACTAAGTAGCACACCATCTTTTTTCATATAATATTTATTTCCTAATTGTTACTAAATTGTTATATTAATATTAGAATAATAAAAAAATATTTTAAATGTCATTTATTAAATTTTTAAAGTCATTTATTAACATAACAATATAAAAAATTAGTTTAAAAGCCCGTGCGATGATCATATTTATAATCACTTCCCCTTATGATAATTTTTTAATGTGGGACAAATTTTAATATTTATACGTAGTATATATTCAAGAGTCACCATACCTACATTTTTTTTTTCAATGTGGGACAAATAACACATTAAATTATTTACCATCAAAATTATTATTTATGATACTTTTCTAAATTAATTTTTAATGTTGTAAATTTCACTATAGTGAAAATTATAATTCAAATTTTAAGAGTTTTGTAAGACAATATGTAAGAGGCTCAAAAGATTTTGGATTGAAACTTTAGTTCCAAATATGATTCCTATTTGTAATCATAAGATCACCCACCTTATGATAATTTTCTGACGTGAGACAATTATATTATTTATAGGTAATATATTCACCACACCTACATTATTTTTCAATGTAGGACAAATAATATACTATAAATTACACCAAGTATGTGTATGTCCAAATAATATGAGTTTCTATACTTTGCAGGTTTTTTTTCACCGCGAATCTAATTATATTATCTTCATAATTGTTTTAACAATACTTAAATTTTTTTAATAATACCTTTTAAAATTAATTTTTGATGATGTAAATTTAACAATTGTGAAGATAATAATACACAATCTTTTAAGAAATCTCTAAGACAATACTTAAGAGACTTAAAAGATTTTAGTTTGTTATATAAGGTCCAAGAATGATTCCTATATTTAATCATAGGATCACCCACCTTATGTTAATTTTATGATATCGGATAATTTTACTATTTATACATAGTATATTCATCACATCTACAAACTTGTAAGAGATCTCTAAGACAATATTTAAGAGATTCCAAAATGTTGGGTTGGTACATAAGGTTTAAGGATGACTCCTATTTATAATCATAGGATTACCCACTTTATTATTTTTTCGATGTGGGACAATTCTACTATTTATATGTAATATTTTTACCACATATACATTATTTTCCAATGTGAGACAAATAATAGTTATGAATTTAATTTTTATTTAAAGTTTCTAAAAAGTTGAAAAGTTGATAATATTATTAGGAAAATAATTAATTTAAAATATATAAACAAAATCTAAGAGTTCAACCATAACTTGGAAAGTATATGTATGAATTTAATGTTGAAAAGTTGATAATATTATTAGGAAAATAATTAATTTAAAAAATATAATCAAAATCTAAGAGTTCAACCATAACTTGGAAAGTATATGTATGAATTTAATTTTTATTTTAAAAGTTCCTATAAAGATGGAGCCACTCACGGTCTCACGTGCCTCGAAAAAAGCCTTTTTTATATATATATATATTGATTAATCCAATTGACATTCATTAGTTCACTTAAGGGCTGCACGAAGATCAAAATTTCGCAAGTTTGTAATTACCCTAATTGTTTTCCCAAAATTTATGTTCTTGAATTTCTAGGGTTAATAATTACGATTTATTGTTAATGTGATGAACGTATTTCTTAGATTTATTTTTATTGGTTTAATAATGAGGGTTTATTAATTATGCAGGTTGATTTTGTTATTTGTTTATTTAATAATTACTATTTATTTGTTAAAGTTCATTGCTTGCATTTAAATTGTAGTAATGTCATAATATCCTTTTTAGTTGACATTTGAGTTGTGGTTTCTGGTGGAAGGGCTTTAATGGTGTCTGAGTTTGATATTGTGCAATTAATAAAGGGTCGAGATCAGATGAATGTAGTAACCTTCATATAACAAAAACCTTTTTAATGTGTGTCATCATCTTCCACCAGTAATCAAGTCTCAACCGCTACAAGTGGAAGCCAATTAGCTACCAATATTTCAGTAGCAAATCACTTGTTTTCGGTAGCTAATTACAAATAGAGACGGAATTTGGTACGTCGCTAAAACCCTTATCGCTAATTTTGCTACAGAATTGGCTACTAATAATAGCTACCGAATACGAAGTAGCTACTTTTGCAACAAAATTAGAGACAGAGGTTTAAGTAGGCTACATTGTTGCTAACTTAGCGACTAACGTGTTAGTATCTAAATTGTCAAGGAAACAATAAATACGAATACAAGGCTTACAAAATCAGTTATTATGGGTCTTCCTCAAAAATTTGAACACGCAATTTATTGAGCCACTTAATAAGGTGCCTTATAGTGCTTCATTTCAAAGGTATTGGGAAGATAGTCCAACTCTTACTTTAAACCAACACCTTTAAAGGGAAGCCCAGAAAAAATTAGACCTCTAACTACCTCAACAAAACCGAAAATATCCATAAGATATTGTTTCAGAATCTCTAGTAGTTCAACCTGGTTGTCCATTTAATAATATAATAATAATAGTAATAATAATAATACGGAAATACATGTTGGTTATTTATGAAAATACGGAAATAAATTGTTATGCGGAAGCGCTGATACCTCTGTTGGCCCTTAAATGCGTTGGTGTCCACTGTTTATAATATTACGATATTGTCCGCTTTGGCTTCTTCCCAAAGGTCTCGTATTATTATATTTGTGAACACTTATAAAGATTTTATTTCACCTCTATTCTACCAATGTGGGACATGGGTTTGCATCCTAACAATCTTACCCTCAAACCAAAGACCATCATCTAGACTCGAACCTTGAACTCTATGCATAGATGACCTCCTCCTTGGGCTCTGATACCATTTGTGCGAAAGCGTCGATACCTCTGTTGGGCGATATTGTCCACTTTTAGTCAAGCTCTCACAGATGAATGATATTATGTTGGTAAAGAAATAGAACCATGTCAAGCTCCATCATTGCCAACGGCCATGGGTCCCTTGAGTCTTTAGATTTCACCCTCTCTACTTCCATTACCAACATTATCCTCTCTCTTCCACTACAAGAAAACAACATTCAGGCGACTGATATTGGCGACTAATTTTAGTCGCTAAAATGAAATTGGCGACTGATATTTCAGTCGCCAAGACCCAGTCGCAGTCATTAGTCGCCAAAAAAAATTCGGGCGACTAATTTCGGTCGCCAAATTTGGCGACTGAAAAAAGCGTCGCCAAATTGGCGAAATGGCGACTGAAATCAGTCGCCCAAATTGGCGACTGAAAGGTGATGTAGTCGCCAAATTGGCGACTGAAATCAGTCGCCATCAGTCGCCAATTTGGCGACCACTACAGCCCTCAGTCGCCAAATTGGCGACTGATTTCAGTCGCCAAAAGGCCTTCTAATTTGCAAAAATACAGGGGGTTTGGCGACTAAAAGTAGTCGCCAAATGAACATTTCAGTCGCCAAAACACCTGTGATATTGCAAGAAAAATTCTGTTTTCATCCTGCCATTTCGTTACCATACCATACCTGCAAGTATAATAGAAAACAACCATAATTTCACACATTTACAACAACACGATGAGAAACCAACATTCTCATATATATCAAGAAAATTGTCTCAAGTTTACAAATCTTCTTAAAGGTTAACAAACCAAGTTTAAACAAGCACAAGTCACAAGTTTCTAAACTAATATCAAAAGCCAAGGGTCATATTGGCTTCGGCTTGCATACCACCACCTCCATTGCCTTCATCATAATCTCGCCGAAAGGGAGACGGACCTTGGTTGCAGTTGTCGAAGCTGCTTTCCCAAGCCTTAAATTTTTCTTTCATTATCCTTAATTCCTCATCCCTTTCCGCGTTTTTTCTTCTTTCTTCGTTAAGTTGGGCTTGGAGTTTTCCCACGACTACCGGCTCGTAGGTTTGTTTTGAGCTGGAAGGCATTCTTCCCCTTGGAGTTTCGTAAAATACGTCCTTAGCCGACCCAATACCGTAGACATTCCCGTTCTTGAAACCCTTAACCAAGTCGAACCAAATCTCGTTATCGGACTTGTCGGGTTGCCTAACTTTCTCGGCGGAAAATGCTTCCTACAAAATATAAACATTGTTATTAAAAATAGCTACAAAATTTGTTAAACATTCAAAAAAATGAACTTATTGTAAAAAATCCAAAAATGGTTTGAAACTTACATATAATTCCTTATCTTTTGGCTTTATCCAATATCTTCTATTGTCTTGGAGTCGGGAATGGGTGTCAAGGAAGAGCTCCGGAGCCGTGGGCGTGTTAGCTTTTTTCTTCTTACCCTTCTAAAAGAAGAAATTAAAGACTTGTATAAGAAGATTTTAATAATAAAAAGAATTTAAGTTATAATTTTCAAATGGACGAAAAAGTGGAAATTATAACTTACACCCAAAACTAGGTCCAAGAAATATCGAGATCCTGCGTGATGTGACGGCTCAGCCGCTCCATCTTTCTTTCCTTCTTTTTTATTTTTGGATGCTTGGGCCGACCTAGCCTGAAACTCCGGAGTTTCACGATATTTAAGCATATCTTCATATGCACCACCTACAAGTTAAATAAGTATTATAAAATATGATAAAATTAAATGTGTTAAATTATAACTATATACAAATAACAAAAAATATTAAATACCTCTCATATGCTCCGGCAGTCCGGCTCCTTCTTCCTCTTTACAACCTTATACATGTTGTCCCTTAACCGTCTAGTGCATGTCTCATTGTACCGTTGACGTACAATATACTCTAATCCGGCCGGCCAGTCAAATGTTTTCTACAATTTAAAAGGTAAGTATTAGTAAACTAAATTATTAATTGAAAATTATAATAATATAACAAAATATAAACAAAAATAATATACCCTAAAATTATTGAACCATTCCTCTTTTTGTGTGGAGGTTGCCTTTGTCCAACAAGTAGGAGCTGTTGGAGCCAGTGTCCTCCACAGTTAGTGCAATAACATAAATAAATCTCTGTAGGTTCACAGGGTATACTTTGTATTGTAATCAGTTGATTAACGTTTATCGATAACGGTTGACTTGCTAGATAAGTTTGACGTTATCGTCATACAGATGGCGGTGATCAACTGGTCCCTAAAAGTCACACCTAAAGGATGTGATTGAGAAATGTGATTATTTAAGAAAATAATCATATTGATGCCTTATTAAATGACTAAAAGGTTAGTCGGTGTTTTTGACTAAAAGGTTAGTCAATGTGATGATGATATAATTATTTAATAATGATTAAATAATGTTAGCTAAGACGAATTAACTGTAATTCGTAATTAAATATAAAATGTTATATTTAGTTTTAGTATATAATGTGAGCTTAAACGAATTAAAATGTTAATTCGTAATTAAACATAAACCGTTATATTTAATTAGCAGGATTATAAATATACCGATATTTATAATTAAAGTATATATTATACGATTGTCATAATAATTGTTATATTAATATATCTACTGCAAAATGTTGTAATGAACCTTATTAATGTATGACAACATATTAGACAAATATAATATGTATAACATTATATTAAATGGAAGCTAATATAACCGAAAAAGAGTCCAGATACACTCTAAGTATTTCGGTCAAAAGAGGTAACTAAATAAGAGAAAAATAATCCCTTATTTTTCCTTAGTTGTGCCGTGAAAACAAAAGAGGAAAAAAAAAATTCTAACCTAATTTCTATTCTCTCAACTTGTGCCTCCATCTCACACAAAACACAAAATAATAAAAAGTTAACTGTAACTTTTAATTCTTTTTCTAGAAATTACAAGGGCATATCTCAATCAGTCTTGGGTGTTACGATTAGGAGGATATCTGTGTTGATATCTGTTCTTAGGCCGAATTTTGCTAGGACCAAAGGTTAAATTCGCTTTCTCTATATTTTATATCGTTTTCGTATTAATGACTTGCAATTCATATTATATAATTTTGTTATAATCCTAATTTCTAAGGGGATGTAAACAGTTATTTCCCACAAGTGGTATCAGAGCCTTTGGCTACAAAATTATATTATATGTTTTTCATTTTTATGAAATATAAATTTGAGAAAAAAAAAAATTGATTTTACCGAATTTTTTTTTTTCACGGCTGGATTTTTTTTAGTGTAGCCGTGTGATTTTTTTTAGGGTTTTGTTTTCCATTGTTGATTTATTGATATTGTTATTTTAATAGGTTAAAATTAAATATAATAAATTTGTGGTTGTTTTAATTTGATAAGGATTAAATTAAAATAAGATGGAATTGTTTTGATTTTTGTTGTTGCTATTATTTTCGGTCTCATTGTTTTAAATTGATAATTTTTGAATAATGATTCAATTTTAATGATGTTCAAAGCGATTGTGATTAAATGAATATTAGGATAATCGATTTAATCATGATATAGATGTTCATTTTAAAAGGTTAAATTGAATAATCTAGTTTGAATCAATATTTAATAACGATTAGATATTGAATTTTGTATCGATCTAGCAATATAGGCAACACCGGAAAAAAAAAAAATTTCAGTACTGCTGCCCGTGTTACTGTGCTGCTACTGTTAAAAAAAAAAAAAAAAAAAAATTCCTGTTTTTTTTTTTTTGCTGTTTACAGCAGTTTTTTTGTATTTATTTTACTGTTTTTCGGTTTTTGGTTTAAACCGTTAGAAAGAAAGATAAAAAAAAAAAAAAAAAATTTTTTACTGGAACTGTTCACTGTGAACAGTGATCCGTAAGAAAAAAAAATTTTGTTTGTTTTTTTTTTTTTGACATTATAAAGATAATGTTTGTTTGTTTGTTATTGTGAAAAGGTTCACAATAATGATACCCGTTTATTTTAAAAAGGTTTAAAATAAAAATGGATTATGGATGATTAAAATTGTTGTGCGCAATTAAGGAATTGTCACATAATTTTGATCGGTTTGAATGGTGGTTTGGATAATTAATCAACATAATTAATGAATTATGTTTTGTAATATTAATTTATATAGTTGATGCATTTTTTTTGTTGAATGAATGAATGAATGGTTATTTTACGTATTTTTGCAATTGGTTGAAAAATGTAATACCTAGTGTGGCTTTAGTTAATCATGTTTTCGTAATGATGAAAACATGGTTTGGTTGTAATTTTGAGATCTCGAATCTCCTTTTATTTTCTTTTAATTATGTTTTGGAATTAGAATGTAAATAGGTTTATTTTGTAATTTTTAAAATGTAATTTTAAGAAGACTAGAGACGGAGATCGGATGCTCACTCCCGCTGCATGGACCAAGATGAAACAAAGTCAAGCTTCTCGGGTCCATAAGGATGGAATCCAAACTTGTATTTACTGTTCATTTTGGTAGATAGGTCACACTAGGACCGTTGTAATAGTTTACGTATTTTTCCGTTCTTTTGTTTTTCATTCACATGTTAAATAACTGCATCATATTCCGCCTAAACCAAACCACCTAAAATGCATGAAAAATGTTTCATATAGTTTGAATTTTCATCATAGACATACAGATGTCACTCGTTCATAGGGCCATCACCTTAGTCTAAATCATTTACGAAATGCTAGAATTTGTTCACTTAAAATGAATTAAATTTAAGATGATGGGATCTTCCTCTAAAATGAAAATTGAGATTAGTCTTTATAGGAAAAAACTTCTATGAACCCCTTCTTCGTCGGAAGTCATAATATGACCCCTTCTACGTTGGGTAAGTAGTGAGTGTTGACCTATTTTATCTCAACATTATAGTACGAGTAATATCTCGGGATTATAATGGACTAAAGATAGAATTTACAGAAATTTATCGACCGAGAATTCTAAAGGTAGAATTAGCCAAGAGGTTGGCTTATCAATTTACAGAAATTGAGTCTTGGGATCATTTATATAATTCTTGAGGGAGGTCAATTGTATAAATGCTTGAGTCATCGCATTAAACAGTTTTTGCATTAAGACTTAATTTTAAAACGATGAAACTTATCATAATTTTTTCTTCTTTTCACAGTTTCTTGAATACGTTATATACATATATAACTGCTTAAAATAACAATGGCTGGACGTACAGACGACCCAATGCCAAGTGCTACACTCGCTCGCGAGTCCTGGCTAAAGATCTTTATGGACAACATGAATCAGTCCACGCGACTGAAGAATGACGGGTCCAACTTTGCGGACTGGGAGGCGGCATTACGGAATGCTGCCATTGCTGACAGAAAGCTCAAGTACTTGACTGAGCCACTACCGACTAACCCAGGCCCCAATGCAGGAGCCAATGAATCATTTGCTTATAGTGATTTCGTAATGGAGGCGGGTGCGATAAAGAACGTACTCATCTTTTCAATGGAATCCAATTTGCAGAGGCGATTCATAGCCCCGGGTGCAAACAAGATTTTCACCACTCTCTCTAACGAGTTCTCGAAAGCTCCGAGGATCGTTAGCTATGAGTATACCTGTCGCTTCTTTGAAGCGAAACTCCAGAAGGGCCAAGCGGTTAGCCCACACATTCTTGCTATGATCGAGAATGTCGAGAAGCTGGAGGATCTTGGTTGTAAAATCGATGAGAAGATCATTATTGATCGTGTGCTTCATTCACTTCATGATGGTTTTGCCCTTTTCAGGGCAAATTACTATATGAATGATATGAAGAAAAGTCTTCATCAGCTCCACTCACTTCTCGTACAGACCGAGAGTGGTCTGAAATTGAGTGGGAGCGTGAAACAGGACGTTCTCATGATAAACAACAAGGGTAGGGGTAAGGGCAAGGCTCAAGCTGACCTAGCTGTAGGGAAGCAAAAGTTCAAAAAGCCAGGAAAGGTCAAGAGTGGGCCTGGTGAGACTAGCGGTAGCTCACAAGGCAAGACAAAGAGCAAAGATAACGTGGAGTGCCACCATTGCCACAAGTCTGGGCATTGGAGGCGGAACTGCCCCGTGTATGCTGAAGACGTAAAATCAGGCCGCGTCATTCCTGTTGGTACGTCATCTTTTATTCATATGATTGAGATTAACCATGCAAGTTTCGGAACTTGGGTATTAGATACTGGTTGTGGTTCTCATCTGTGTAATCATTTGCAGGGCCTAAGAAGCATCACAACTCTCGCAAAGGGTGATGTGGACCTGCGGGTGGGGAATGGAGCTAGAGTTGCTGCCGTTTCAGTGGGAACATATGTAATCCAACTCCCTAGTAGTTTTGAGTTATTTCTGAATAACTGTTACTATGTACCCAGTTTATCTAAGAACATTATTTCAGTTTCCGTACTTGATAAGGACGGATTTTCGTTTGTAATAAAGAATAATAGCTGTATTTTCTATTTGAACGATATGATTTATGGTAAAGCTGTTTCCATAAATGGAATATATGTTTTAGATCAAACCACAGAGATAATGCATGTGAATAATAAGAAAGCAAAGGTTGGTGACAAAGATCAAACCTATCTATGGCATTGCCGTATGGGACACATAAATGAAAAACGCGTGAAAAAGCTCACTGATAATGGGACTATCTCCCCATTTGACTATGAATCTTTTGGCACGTGTGAATCATGTCTCATAGGCAAAATGACTCGAATTTCCTTCAAAGGTGTTGGAAGGCGCGCTGCTGACCTATTAGGACTCATACATACTGATGTGTGTGGACCTATGTCAATCAACGCTAGAGATGGCTATAGATATTTTATCACTTTCACGGACGATTTGAGTAGATATGGATATGTCTATTAATGAAGCAGTAAAAAAGTGAGTCCTTGACAAGTTCAAGGAATTCCAGAATAATGGTGAAAACCAGCTGGATAGAAGATTAAAGCACTCGTTCAGATAGTGGGGGTGGAATATATTCGAATGTGGTGTGTTGATTCAAACACCTTCTTAAAGACTGTGGTGTAGTACTACAGTTAACTCCACCTGGAACACCACAATTGAATGGTGTGTCCAAACGGAGAAATCGAACATTGCTTGATATGGTTCGATCCATGATGAGTCACACAGTTGTGCCTGACTCATTATGGGGATATGCTCTTTTGTCAGCTGCTCTAATACTTAACCGAAGTCCGTCTAAAGCTCTAGACAAGACTCCATATGAACTATGGAAGGGAACGGTCCCTAACTTGTCCTTTATTCGGGTTTGGGGCTGCGAGGCTTATGTCAAATGGAGACCTGACAATAAGCTCGACCCACGATCGGTCAAGACATACTTTATTGGTTATCCAAAAAGGATGTTTGGTCATTACTTTTATTCGCCTACCGAACAACGTGTTTTTGTTGCGGCTAGTGCGAAGTTTCTAGAGAAAGAATTTCTCGAGAACAAGACGAGTGATAGAACCTTCGATCTGTCGGAGGTTCAAGAGCCAACAACCGAGCAACCAATGGAGGAAACTGTTCCTTCATCATCGGCTGCGGTAAATATTCCTGAGGAACCCAGGAGGTCGGGTAAAGTCTTCATTCCTCCAGACAGATACATTGGTATGGTCGAGGAGAATGGGAGAGATGACGTTTTACTCCTAGAGAGTAATGAACCCGCTACCTATAAATGTGCCATGACCTGTTCCGACTCTAAGCTATGGCTTGAAGCCATGCAATCCGAGATGGACTCTATGTATGAGAATAACGTATGGGATCTGGTTGACTTACCTGATAAGGCTCGGCCTCTTCAGTGCAAATGGCTTTATAAAATAAAGCATTCTGTAGAAGGACAACCAGATACATACAAGGCACGACTAGTGGCAAAGGGTTTCACTCAAGTGCACGGATTGCATTATGATGAAATTTTTGCACCCGTAGTCATGTTGCGTTCCATTCGGATAATCTTAGCGATTGCCGCTTTTCATGACTATGAAATTTGGCAAATGGATGTGAAAACCGCCTTCTTAAACGGTTATTTGGAGGAGGAGTTGTACATGGTACAACCCGAAGGTTTCATTGATCCTAAAAATCCTAAGAAGGTATGCAAGCTTAAGCGTTCCATTTATGGACTTAAGCAAGCTTCTCGGAGTTGGAATCATCGTTTCGACCAGGTGATAAAAGAGAATGGATTTACTCGATCGGTCGAGGAACCATGCTTATATATCAAGTCGAGTGGGAGCAAGATTGTCTTCCTAATATTGTATGTCGATGACATACTCTTGATTGGGAATGACATACCTCTCTTAACTTCGGTAAAAGTTTGGTTAAAGAACCATTTCCAGATGAAAGATCTGGGTGAAGGCAACAAAAGAATTTTGGGGATCCTTGCTAATCTACCGAGAGATATATCCACGACGGATGTTCTCCCTCAGTCAGGAGTCTTATATAGATAAGATTCTTGAGAGGTTCAGCATGACCAACTCCAAGAAGGGGAACCTTCCAATGGTCTCTGGGATGCATTTGAGTAAAGCTCAGGCACCAAAGACATCGGAAGAGGTCGAGCGCATGAGTCGGATTCCTTATGCATCAGCTATAGGATCGATCATGTATGCCATGATATGCACACGTCCAGACGTGGCATATGCATTGAGTATGACAAGTCGATACCAAGGCAATCCAGGTGAAACACACTGGATGGCTGTTAAGAATATCCTTAAGTACCTACGGAGGACTAAGGATTTGGTATTGACTTATGGAGGCGACACTGAGCTATGCGCAATCGGTTACGCAGATGCCAGCTTCCAAACGGATCGAGATGACTCGAAATCTCAGTCTGGATTCGTTTTTACTCTTAATGGCGCTGCGGTCAGCTGGAAAAGCTCCAAACAAACTGTTATAGCAGATTCTACGACTGAATCCGAGTACTATGCTGCTTCAGAGGCTGCGAAGGAAGCTATATGGATGCGTCAATTCTTACAAGGACTAACTGTAGTTCCTAGTTCGGATGACCCGATCACCATCTATTGTGATAATAGTGGTGCCATCTTCCAGGCTAAGGAGCCCAAGTCCAGCAACAAGTCTAGGCATGTACAACGGAAGGCTCACATGATCCGAGATTATGTGGAGCAAAGGGAGATAGTGATAGACAAGATTGCTACGGATGACAACGTCGCAGATCCTCTCACTAAACCATTGAGATATGATAAACATGAAGGGCACGTTATTTCCATGGGAATCAAACGTGTTCCTGAGTTGTATTAGTTGTTTTTTATGAATTAGACACCTGTATCTTTTCATAAAAACTATCTATAAAATCATCGTTTTGTTTATATTTTGTTTTCATGTGGGTTGTACGGACAACATTGAACACCACAAAGTGAACTGAATTACATTATATTTTGTTTTGGTCTGTAATTGCCTACATGAGCTGATAACTCTGGCAATTATTTTGTGACGTCGATTGATGGTGGGTTCAACGAGCCATAAGTCAAACTGTTGACTGATCGATCACAGATGCGAGTTATAATGATACTGCGCAGGACATTTTGTGACGACGTTATGGAGTCCTAAATGTTTCGGAACATTAGGTGCCAGGTCGTGGATAGGACATCCATAGTGTTCCTAGAGTCGATTCTTTTGACTATCGACTGTCTCTTGAGATAAAGGCAGTTTTTGGGTGACTTTGGTTTCTTTCTCATGGTCGACCGTAACAGGAGGCTAAGTAGATTTTCACTGGGTCATTTCATACTGCGCTTGTGTCTGCAAGATTCGAGTTGAAGAAAATATCCAACCTTTATCAGGATATGATATTTCTCAGGGCCACTCGAGGAGCTGTAACTGAAATGCATGGCCATGCTCGAATACAGATTCGTTTATCAGTTGAGTTACTCTCTAGTCGGGAAAACCACTCTTGATACAGATCACTTGTAAACTACGACCTTTGTAAATACGGACTTTGCAAATTGGTTTACATTGAGTGGGAGAAATTTATATAGGATATGAGAATCGGTTATCGCACATACACTTGTACGGACAAGTGGGAGTTTGTTGGAGCCAGTGTCCTCCACAGTTAGTGCAATAACATAAATAAATCTCTGTAGGTTCACAGGGTATACTTCGTATAATAATCAGTTGATTAACGTTTATCAATAACGGTTGGCTTGCTAGATAAGTTTGACGTTATTGTCATACTGATGGCTGTAATCAACTGGTCCCTAAAAGTCACACCTATTGGATGTGTTCGAGAGATATGATTATTTGAGAAAATAATTATATTGATGCCTTATAATATGACTAAAAGGTTAGTCAGTGTTTTTGACTAAACGGTTAGTCAATGTGATGATAAAAAAATTATTTAATACAGATTAAATAATGTTGTTTAGCCGAATTAACAGTAATTCGCGATTAAATATAAAAGGTTATATTTAATTGTCATATATATTGCAAGCTAAATTAAATATAAACTGATATGTTGAATTAGTAAAATTGTAAATATACGGATATTTATAATTAATAATATACGGATATTTATAATTAATAATATACGGATATTAATTGCAATATATTAATAGCTAAATATGAACCGAAAATAAAGTATTATAATACTCTAAAATTTCGGCCATATGGAGGGTTTTTAGGAAAGAAAATATCTTTCCTAATTACACTAGGATACCTTGTGATAGGGGACTATATAAAGGAATTGGTTTCCCTATTTTATAGGATCTTGATCAACCCTAATCACAAGTTGAGCCTCCACCATCACATAATTCACAAAAGAGAGAAAACGGTTTCTCAAGAGTTCTAGCAATCTCAAGGCATATCTTGTTCCATCTAGGGTGTTTTGATTAGGAGAATACCTATTTTGGTATTTGTTCTTAGGCCTTTATCGCAAGGACTAAAGGTTATTTCTTAATCCCTTCGTCTTATGCAATTTTGTTTATGACTATTAATCATATAAGTTAAATTTCATTATAATCCTGTCGATTTAAAGGGTTGTATACGAATACAAATCCCACATAATGATTCAACCAATTTACCACAAACAATTCAGTGATTGATAATCTACTCATTACTTATTCTAGAAAAGCTTGCCCGGGCCATGGCCTATCCGGCCCAGGCATAGCTTCGCCATTGTAGAGACTGCTAAAATACTAGGTCCTCATAAAGGCATGTGAGAGGATGGTACCGAGATTTGATACCACCTGGTGACGCCCTAGCATTGTTCCCAATATCATCCATTGTCGTGCATTTAAACTTAGTAACTAGTTCTTGTGCCCGTAAAATTCACAGAGCGTTTGCATATAGTTGTATATTTGGTGACATTGTAGAATTTTGTCAAAAGTAAAAGGTAATCGTCATGATGGTCATATATACGAAGTATTTGTTTATTTGTTGTAAATAGAGAAATTCAACTGCCAATCTTTTTTCACTAAATACCTTTCAATTAAAGAATAAAAAACGTAAATTAAAATAATATTATTTTATTTGAATTTGTTATAAACTGATGTACTATTTTTATTTTCTTTTTTGGTTATGTTATGTTTTACCCATGTGGCCTAACTATTTTGTCTGGCTTTATTGGTTTAGACTGCTTGTGGTCTATATTGAAGCCTTCTAGTTTTGTGTCTTTGGTTGATATTGGCAGCTTGCATATATGTTGATATGTTTGTTTCATGACGACGCATACATTAATTATGATACACTTTAGTCACTTAGGGATTTCACGTCATGTTTCGTTACCAAGGGTTGGTGTGAGGATGCCTAATTATGTCACATGTTACGCAATTAAGGCTTACTGTAGCTTTTAATGTTATATACTTCCTCCATTCAACTCCACTCTACCAAAAAAAAATTTCACATTTGCCGAGACGAGTTTTGCACGGTAAATATCGTTGGCTACGTGTTTGCAAAAATTATAAAAGTTAGATATTAATAATGTACTCGTAAAGACGAATCAAACAAGATCACACATGAATATATTTTTTACTTATATATTGGGAGAAAATTGCAATTATATGATCGCTTGTGAATAGTGTACAAAAAAGAAAGTGGTAGAGTGGAGTTGAATGGAGGAAGTATAGATGAAGAACCGCCTTGTAACTATTTTCCTCTATTATGTTTAGATGAATACTTCAAAACGAGATTTTTTTTCGAAAATGGCGTTGAATAAAAAACAAATTTACGAAATGGGGTCGCTTTGAAAATTAACCAAAATGGGTCCACGTAGGCTTGGTTTTTGTGAACCTATGGTCTGGATTAAGGTTGCTTAGTAACAAAGCGACTTGGAATTAAGCCGTTGGGTACCTCCGTGACCATAGTATCATCTTATTAAATAAATAAAACTTTGGTTAATTGTACATAGTAAACTAAGAAAAAAAATTGGTTATGTAGCAAAGTCACCCAGAGCCGTTGAGCGGCTGCGCTACAGTACCAAAAAATAATTACAAAAGTTCGTTTTGTTATTATTTGCACATTTGGATTAGAAGCGAGCAACTTTAGTTCAAGTCGTTGAAGCTCTCAGCGACTTATCTGTTTTTCTTATGTTATTTTTTTTTTAATGCTAGAACGGTAATAGTCGATGTGGGGGGTGAGTGGTGGTGGTGGTGGTGGCGGGTAGGGGGGGCGACTTCAATACAAACCTATCTACTTATCTAATTTCCTTATGTTATCTTTTTTTAATGCTAGAACGGTAATAGTCGATGTGGGGGTGGGTGGTGGTGGTGGTGGCGGGTAGGGGGGCGACTTCAATTCAAACCTATCTACTTATCTGTTTTCCTTATGTTATCTTTTTTTAATGCTAGAACGGTAATAGTCGAAGTGGGGGTTGGGTGGTGGTGGTGGTAGCGGGTAGGGGGGGGGGGCGACTTCAATACAAACCTATCTACTTATCTGTTTTCCTTATGTTATCTTTTTCTAATTCTAAAATGGGTACTAATCATTGAGAGGGAGAGCGACTTTAATACGAGCCTATTTTCGAAGATAACGTGAACCCATTTTTTATAATAAGTTTTATCGCAACCCCATTTCGATAACTTTTTTTATATTAGGCTCTATTTTAAGGAAAAAATTATCAAAATTATATTTTATACCAATATACCATGCATACATACATCCAAAAGGAAAATAATGACGACCAAGTTTACTTTATTTCCAATAACCAAATTGAGTTTGTGTTATCCTAACAAATTAACGTTTGTAATCTATCAAATTTGTTTTTATAACAAATTAACAATCATGAAATGATGACATCCACAATATTAATTAATATAAAGAAATTAATTAAATAATTAGTAACAAGAAGAATACCATTGCTACTTGGAATATTCGAGCATACTATAACTTGAGAACCACTAGAATTAGTCTCCAACCCACACATATGACCATTGAGCTCGCATGGCTGACACTCCGGCATGAACCATGATAGCCTAAGGTCCTCATTGAGCTCGGTCGACGTCGAAAATGTCGCATTATCACGTAACAAAGCCGGCCATCGAACCGGGACCATAACCATAGATGCTATGACAATACATGTATCATGAGGTGGCGAAACGGTGCCGTTTGAAGGAGTTGCATAGACGAAATAATGTGAACTACTAAGGCAATTTATTAGATCGTGAATACGAGTTTTGATCATCGAAGTACAATTGAAGAAATCAAAATTTCGATGGTAAATTCCGGAAAATGGAGTGTTTGAAAGATTGAAATTAAGAAGTTTTTTGGGAAGGCAATTGTTGGGATCATTAACCCATATTTCTTGGGCACCATAGTCTATATTTTTGATGTACAAATTTCCAAGGCCTTGGAAGTTAAGAAGGGTTTGTTTTGATGTATGATCACATGACACGTCGAAACCCGGGTACCCGCAAGTGATTGGTTGCTCTGAATCGGTTAATCGGAACGGGAATCGGATATCCGGGAGACGGGAATCGGCACACCTTGAGATGGGGCAACTTTGGCTACTAGACACATAATTAGGATTTTGGGTGACAAAAAAAAGAAGTAAAATAGGGGTGATTAGTGAGGTTAAATCCATGGGATTAGAATTATTGTATTGAAATATATTTGTGATAATTATTGTGATGTGTTAATTAACTCTCTTAATGATACTTGACGGATTGTAATTAACTAATTATAAGCTTTAATTTATATCAACTTGGTGAATTTAAAAGCGATTGGTAGGTTATTAATAAGGACTTAAAAGGTTGTACGGTGTATTTGGAAGTACATTTGGCAAGTTGGGTCACTTTTTACGTGCAAGAAAATTGACATCTACGGAGTATTACTTACTCCGATAGCGCCAAGGCACAAGTATTTTAAACATGTTGGCTACTAGCAAACATCAATTACTAGACTTATGGGATATTTGAAACACAAAATTTCAAATTGATGGTCTCTTAGGGGCTTGTTGTTTGTAACTTCTTGTTGTGATAACTCGTCAATCGATATATCCTACAATTCTGTATATGAGACGGTTTTAAAAAATAGGGTATAAAATGTTGAATTAGAGTCAATTTTGATATTAACATTTAGTTTTATGATGAACGATATTAAATTATTATTTTTTTGACAACTAGAAAGGAATAACTTACAATACAGAGTAAGCTATCCGACTAGATAGCACCAGATACCTACCTACCACATCTAGTACTACCAATCCATATTTAGGATTACATAGAGGATAATTTAAAATTACAAGCAATTACTATAATATGACCAACTAGAACAACAAAAGCTTAATGAAGCCGGATGATAAAGGAATGGTTACGAGCAAAAGAATCAACTGCATCAGCACGGCCGTTCTCCAAATATCGTCGATACATACGAGCCACTGAGGGACGATAACTAGGTGCACTTACGCTCTTGCGAAAATAACGTAGAAAGACAAATAGACGAGCAAGACGACGAAGTCTGCCGTCGGTGGAGAAAAATCTCCTACACCTTAAAGAACGGCCCCTTTGGTCATAAGACCAACAGATCGAGAGATGAAGCATGAAGGTAAGGCGGGACAAAGAAAGCCTCACAACCAATCTACCATCAAACACGTTTTGAGCAAATCGCATCTCTTGAGACCACTGGCAGGTGAAAGCAAGGAGGATCCAATAGAACACCATCATCACCCTATCAACGCCTTTTATTTGACTTGAACTAGCCTTAAAAAGGAAATAACTACGACAAAGTCTCCAGCGTGAAGAGATTATTATGAGAACTAATAAAGACATTAAAATATATTGAGACGGCATAAGATTCAAGGGGGATACCACCACCTCTGAACCACCCGACCCCACCGAAGTAACCCAACTCAAGCCGACTCAAGCCCTCACCAATCAAATCGAGTACCAATTACACCCACTTTCACCAAAACAAAGATTATTAAAGGAACCGGCAATCCCATGAATACCAGAAAAAGACACCTCAAAACGACATCAACAAAACAAAAGCTACCAAATCTCCAAGGACCCAAAGACTCAAAAAAGACGGGCTCGAGATCCAGAGACAACCATGCATGCAAAGGTAGATGATGATAGACCAACAATACAACCACCAGGGAGAGCACTGATAGGAGCCGATAAGCGGGGGAAGGAGAACGCCATATCAGCTCGGGATCCATCAGAATGGCCCTGGCCCATAAAAGAGACCCAAAACGAGAAACCATCATCAAGACCTGTCTCAGCACAAGGGATATAGGCCAACCACCAAAGCCTAAGGAGATTGGGGAAGGGGGAAACATCCCCAATGATGCATGCACGGAAATTGACGGATCACGGACGAGACAGATAAAGAGAACGCATACCAGAGAGTGGTAACGCCACCCATAGACAAACATAGTCTATGAAACGCCAAAAATCCAGAGGATCGATCGCCGGAGACCACCGAGATTGACATGAGAACAGAAAAAGAACAAGGGTGAAAACCTAGGGTCAAAGGAATTAAGATCTGAAATTGGCTGAAACAGTGTCGCCGGAGAAAGGCCAGGACGACCTCATCTCCGGCGACGAAGCCAACAGAGAAGGGGCAGTGTGGAAGGGGGGTGGAGACAAAGGCTACTCCCTCCATTCAAGTCCAAACACAACATTTCTTCTTTACACGTTTGTCAATGCACAAATTGTAACGTAAATATTTCGAGTTTTACATTATAAAAAAATATACAAATTTGATATTCATATTCTACTTATAAAGGGGAATCAAACAAGATCCTACATGACCATATTTTATCTTACATATTACAAGAAATCGTAAAGATTCACTTCATTCATGAATAGTGTCAAAAAAAATGTTGTATTTGGACTTGAATGAAGGGAGTATTTTTTGGGGTTTCTTTTAGAGGGAAGAGACAACGTTTTAGAGAGAGAGAAAGAAGGATACTGTAAGGTAACCAAATTATGATATTTAAATTTGTAACTTATTATTCATGTACTTTTTATCCCCAATGTAAATATAAGGTGAAACTGTCAATTAAGAAACTTTTTCTCATGTTTTTGTCCTCTTTATGGTTTATCCATGGATAATTATGTACGTTTTTTTTTTTATTTAAGATGAGTTTTTAGGCGTTTAGAAAACGTATTGTCATTCTTCACATGTAATGTTTCTTGCTACAAAGCTGAAACTATCAAATAAGCTTTTATGGGAGGTACTAATAAATGAAAATTGCTTCCCACCTTTAAGGCTGATATTGCTTGTCTCTAGCTTTCAATAAATGTATTGCTTAATTTTGTTGCTTTCCTATGTCGGTCGTTAACAATCGTGACTAGGATTACCGACACACACACACACATCGAGTCCCGAGTTGCGTGCTAGTGGGCGATCCAAATCAATCTTATTAAGGCCCACTCAAAATATGAAATATGTTCTTTTAGACTGAAACTGTCTCATTAGATCTGAACTAATAAGCTTAATGAATCTGAGTTAATCTAAAAATGTCAACAATAAGACCCTGTTCTTTTGGACTTAATTTCAGTTTTTATAAATCCAGTTCAGTTAAGGTCTGTTAAGATCAATTCAGTTCAGTTCAGATCAATTTAGCTCAGTTCAATTTAGCAGATTGAGTAGATAGTACTCCGTAAAATAAGGTAAATTTTTCTATTTTAAAATATGTTAACCAATATGTTTGAGTAAACAGCATATTGTAAAACAACCTATTGACCCCAAATATGTTGTTTACCACTTTTGTGTTCCATATTATGTGTTACTCCACATATCTTTTGACACATTGGTTGTTGCAGATAAAAAATATTTCTACCGTTCTGGTCATTTGTTTACCTTTTGCATTTTATATTATGTTATTCATTTGTTTACCTTTCTATATTAGGAAGATATTGTAGGAGTACTTTGAACACGAGATTATTTTTCACTTATCAAGTTATCATGCACTAAATACAATTATAAATAGTCTCCTACTTTTTCTTTGATCTTTCAGACAAAATCAAAAGTAAATAAATACTAGTATAACGCTAAAACAATACAAATTCTCATTGAACACATGCACTATCCGTCACAAGTTGAAGACGGATAACTAGTACCCCTCTCATAATATGCAAGTGGAGGGTAAATGAAACACCCCACTTGTCCTCTCACTTGCATATTGTGAGAGGGCACTATCCGTCTTCAGTTTATGACGAATAGTGTCCGTCTTCGGTAAGAGATGCTGCTAAAACAAATGCCAATAACGGTTCTACATTATTCTATCTTCAATGACAAAAAAAAAAGTACCTGACGCTATTACTGCTAATAAAATATTGAACTTGAACTAGGAATATCCTTTTAGCTCATCAAGTCGGTCAAAATCCTTGTCATATAATTTTGGCATTAAATCTACCCAATTCATGCATACGTATAGCGTAACAACCAATATCAGAGTCTAGATAGTTTATAATCACGATCACAAATGACGCGGTGTTTAATAGTTTTATGTATATGGCTCGAAACAAGGAATTGTTCATCTAATATATGGATTATGTCCATATTCAATGACTATAAAATTAAACGCAAAATTTCATTGAATATAGACATAATGAGTCTTCATTGAAGACCTCTCACAAAGATCAAGTGGGAGGGAAGGACCTTGCCCCACCTTTCCGCTTGACCCGCCCTCCCTCGTAGTCCTGGTAAATGGGTCAAACGGGTCGGGTTTGGGTCGGGTCATTTTGGGTTTGCTCAATCTTTCGGGTCGGGTCGGGTCGGGCCGCATTTGGGTTTGGGTCAATTTCGGGTTTGGGTCACTTCGGGTTTGGGCCATTTCGGGTTTGGGTTATTTTGGGGCAGGTCATTTCAAATTCATATCCAATTTATTTAGGCCATTTTCGGGTCAAAATGATCAAGTTAGTTTTCGAGTTAAGCCCAGCGTCGAGCCAAACTCGCACGGGCCAACTTGGACCAAGCCGAGCTAAAGCTGCATATGGGCCGTCTCGTCTCATTATCACCCATAATCACAAGAAATTGGGTCATTTAGGATCATTTCAAATCGGGTTGTCTGTGGGTCGGTGGTTTTATGTCGGGTTATTTTGGGTCGGGTCTCTTTCGGGTCAGTCAAGATTCGGGTCGGGTCGGGTCAATTCGGGTTTCGGGTCGGGTCTGGGTCGGGTCGGGTCAATTCGGGTTTCGGGTCATGCAATTCCGGGTCACTTTTGGGTCGGGTCAATTTTGTCAGGTCTACTCCCACGTACCCTCCCAATTCTTACTCTTTGTGAGAGGCCTTAATTGAAAACAGGATATGTCCGTCTTTAATGAGACAGACTGAAAATTAAATAATCCCCTATTGAATTTAGTGTATTATTGCCTTACTAGTTTTAAACCCGTGCAAAAAATGCACGGGCTGTAAATTTGTAATACCTGACTTTATAATTGGATACATAAGCATATGTATGAGTGTGATTAAATGTTCAATGTCGTGATTAAATTGTAATTTTTATATCATAGAGATGACGGATCATTAAAGCTTTTATTAATTATTTGTAATTATTCAATTAGTAATTTTTGGATGTTCATATTGTATATTAGTGATAATCCACAGAAAAATGTATAATAATGTATGGTTTGCAAATGTATAATATATGGTCATTTCATTTAAGGAATTGCATGTTGGGAAAAAAAACATCAGTAATTAAATCAGATTAAGAATATTGGGGGGCCTACATCACAAGGAAAAAAAATTTGCTTTTTACTCCCTTAAAATGAGGAGTCAATGAAATCTTCTTAAATGTTTCTCCTTTTATATAAAGAAGATTGTTAATAATATTCACAAATTATATAATAAAACCGTTTATAGTGTAACATGATCTTTTATTAGTTTAACGCTCGTATAGATGCATGATCGAGTGTAATGCATGTAAACTGATCGTCTCGCAATATGAGATAGTCTTATACAATAATTAGTAATCTGTATATACAAATATTCGAACACACGTTATTAAGGTAACCACTTGAGTTGAGCTCGAATGGCTTGCATGAGCAATGTGAGCCTAAGATCCTCAATGAGCTCGGACCGCTCCGAAAATTCATGTTGTGTAACCATGGCACCCATTATGCCGGCACCTCGACCATTTCTGGTGGTGATGTATGATTCAATGTAAGAGACTAATAAGAGGGATTAATCAGTATCCGTCGATGAGGTAAAGCATAGATAAAAATGTATAGATATTACCAAAAGATTTGTCTTATTTATACAAGTTGTATAGTATTTGACCCATTATATTCACTAACTTAAGAGAGACTTATTGATGAATTTTATTGGACCTAACATATTACGACTTCTATAGGCGTTATTACTATTATCATTGATTGAGGTCGAAAACTTTAAAAACCAAAAATTTGAAGATAAATACTCCTTAGTCCCGGTCAATAATTATCACTTGCTTTTTTATCAATATTCATAAGTGGAGATCAATCTTTAACATAATTTTCACTATGTAACGTAAAATATAATCATGTGTGATCTTGTTTGATTCGTATTATTAAGCACATCAAGAATATAAAAAATTTATAACTTTTGCAAATACGTCACTAAAGATATTAACTAAATGAAATGTGCATCGACAAACGTTTAAAAGGCACGTGATAACAATTGAGTGGGACAGGGGGAGTACATAAAAATGTGAATTGGAAATATATTTGAGAGAGTAATAGTGAAACTTATTATAATTTGGTTTTTCTAACTTGTTTTTGGGTTAATAATTATCGGGGTGGGTCATTTTTGGGTCGGGTCACTCCGGATCAGATTTTTATGGGTCGTTTGAATCATTTTGGGTTAAGATTTTGCTTAAAATAAGTCACTTCGGGTCACTTCAAGTCGAGTCATTTTAGATTGAGTCACTCTCGGGTCTGATTTGTCTGGGTTTTTCGGGTCAAGTTCAGGTCACACTTTTCAAGTCACTTTGAAGTCTCGGTCAGCTTTATCGGGTCGTGTGTTTCATTCAAATTGGTCAGTTTTGCCACGTCTAACCATAGGTACTCCGTATAATAACTACCTTTGTACCTTCCTTTGGCACGAATCGATAAATTAGAGCTTTGATGATATGTTGTAAAGTTGGCTAACTAGAATCATAATATCGAATTACACAACTACTAAGACGACTTTTGACGACATTTGTTAGTCCCATTTAATTTATATACGGTCTTTTAGACGGTATTTTGACCGTCATTTTATCCACTTATATATCAATTACCGATTAAAAAAAACATTTTTCAATTTTTGTATGAACAAATTTTTAATAACAAATGTTAGATTTACCCTAAAAAGATCATGGATGATAGCCAATCAACTAACAAAATATAATATGCACAATCCCACATTACCACATTCCCACATCTCTTCATGCACTAGTGTTCATATCATCAATTGCAAGCTTAACTATATAGCAAGACAACATACACAAACCCTAATTAAATAGTTTACAAAGAATCATTGACCAACACGAGCTCTACAAATGGGACAAGTCCTCCCTATAATTCTAGGCGATTGTATTAACCACTTATTAATGCAATATGCATGGAAATAATGACCACACGTTGGTAACTTTCCAATTTTGTCCTTCACTTCATACTCTCCCATGCAAATTGCGCATGTATTATCACCACCCTCCCTTGTTGAACCTACACTACTCGTCTCTTCTATCTCACTAAAAACTATATTCGGCTGAAAATCCGGGTCGGCCTCCGCCCTAAGGCCGAGGAGAACCATTTGTCTGGCAAACTCTATGTTGAACTCTTCAAGGCCTCCCAATTCCACCAAGTGGGACGGGCCGCCATTCGGCCTTTGTGTTACAATTGATCGATTTTGTTGTAGTATACGTGTCGATCTTCTTTCGTAACAAGCTCGTATCCAAATCCATATAGAGGCAAATATGCATATAATTGATGGTGAACATATGACTAGTATTATAGCAATAACCGTTGTAGTGGGTAATTTTTCGGTCTTTGTACCTGAAAACCAAAAATGAGGATTGTAATGACCTTGTGGTTCATTTGAAAGCCAAGGAAAAAGGTTTGATACTGTGTTTTTCCAAATCCTACATGTTAATCTTACTTTTTAAGAGACACACATGTCAATCCTCTAGCTATTTTCTATTAAAGAATTAACATGACTGGGAATTTGTATTCCGCAAATTTTTTTAGTCAAATAGCTGGCGAAAAAGTGAGGTGATAGATTGCATTTTGAGTTTTTCTACCTCTTAACCCTAAGTTTGAATAAAAATCTACATGAAAGAGTCACTATTGAAAAACAGATGCATCTTCGCACCCATGGCCTCAAAGTTAGAGGTTGAGATAAGTTGCAACTCACTTAAAGGTTGGATTAGCATATTCCAATTCACAAATTCTTTTCTAAGATGATGGATTATCTATCTTCAATTTAAATGGGTCAAATAGCATAAGTTAGACAAAAGCAAAATGCCTAGATATTAACAAAAGAATAACATGTTTTATCTATGCAAATGAAATGTTAATTGACTCATTTTAGTATGAAAAGTGATAGGGCCGGTGGTACTGACACTAGTAGAAAAAACCCCTATGGTGGCGAAGTTAAGGTGGCGGTTCTTATAAAAGACGACGTAAAAAGTAATTAATAACCTGTTTGTGGCGGTTTTAACTAAGAACCGACGTGATAAAAGAATTTTATTAAGGCGATTTTCAAATAAAACCGCCATTATAGGGTTTTTGTTGCGGTTTACTAAAAAAGGCGTCATTTCTATGAACAACTTTCTACAACAGTTCTAACTAAAACCG
Organism: Heliosperma pusillum; assembly: GCA_022085475.1. Taxonomy (NCBI): domain Eukaryota; kingdom Viridiplantae; phylum Streptophyta; class Magnoliopsida; order Caryophyllales; family Caryophyllaceae; genus Heliosperma; species Heliosperma pusillum. The sequence continues at coordinate 100,010 of JAIUZE010001756.1, forward strand.
ACGTATATATAAAATGTTGTTGGCGCAAAACATTTACTAATTTGGCGCTCCATATTTTCACTAAAAAAAAAAAAATTAGGTACCCGACCTAAAACCGACCTACATATATTCCACCGCTCCGCCCCTCCATATTTTCCAGTTTCCACTCCTACTCCATCGGTCCATACTCACGTCTCACTGCTCCTTGATCATCAACTCTCTTCCATCACCAATTCACCACCATCATTTTCTAACTCTAGGTACCCATCTTTATCTTTCTGCTTTTCATTTAGATTTTATCTTTCTGTTCATCCAACTCGTGTGCAATTGATGTGTTTCAATTTTTCAACTAAGGTTCCTTTATCTTATTCATGATTTTTCATGCCTTTTGTTTAATTTACCCCATATTGTGTATTTGTTTCAATTATTATTATCATTCTCCTACTGGATGGTTTGAATCCCTAACTATTCATTTCATTTTGCCAAATATTTTTGGATTTTGAGCGTTTCACTTGATTCTCAATGTGCAATTAGGTTTAGCTCAGGTGTTAGAAAAGCACTTCTTATTGGGCATGACCGACAACTTCCTGACATGGTTAAGAGCAAGCCTAATTTCAGTCACTTAGGTTTGCTATCCGGGTCTTCAACTCTTGTTTATTTTCATGCTCATTAATATGGCTGATAATGGTTATAAACTTATAATTGATGATAGGTAATATGGCATATACGTTGATATATCAAGTCATGAATTTGGTTTTATTGATTTTTTGTTGGTCATATGTTAACCGTTTGATGAAACAACCCGTCTTGCTAGTGACGGTCACAAGCTTGTGACCTCTCACAACCCTCTCCCACTTTCCCCTTTGTGTCACGTCACAAGCTTGTGACGGATTTTGTCCGTTACAAATGAGAATTCGAGTTGATGAAACTCCTGAATGACAATATAGCCACTTGACTGTTGTAATTTATAAGTACCCATGCTTTAATTTTAAACTGGGAATTTCCTTTTTTTGTTGTTTGCATTTTATATATCAGTTAATCAGAAGTAGCCTCTAAAAAATGCCATTGAAATTGCTTCAATGTTAGCATGTCTATTGTATGTAGTATTAACTAATTTACTGTTGCATGGGCATCATGGACTGTTGACAAAGAAGTAGTACTGACTTCTTTGTGTAAAACATTAGAGGTATCTAACTATAAAAATGTAAATCACTTTGCATAAACTATAAATCTATGAACTCAGCCATGTAGATTTTAAAATCTAGATTTTGTTGATTAATTTGTTCAACTACAATCATTTATTAGGTAGTTTTTGTCAATAGCTTTTGAGTGAATTACGATAGATGTTTTTTTTAATATATATGTTCTTGAGTATTTTCTTTGATTTATTCCAGGTAAGATTGAGACATTGGTCATTTTCTATAATTGGGTAATGACAATCTAAAGGTATATCATACTTTCTTCAGCAAGTCTCACTTGTGACGGGCGACCCGTCGCAAGCTTAAAACGGGTCAAGTCCCCCTTATAAGGAGCAAGTGGGGGGCAAGTGGGAGGCAAATAGAGCCCCCACTTATTTCCTCACTTGCTCTTTGTGAGGGGCTTGACCCGTCTTAAGTTTGCGACGGGTCGCCCTGTCACAAATGAGAATTTGTGTACTTTTTTTAGCATTACTCTCACTTATCTTTAGTTCGACCTTAATAAATTCATGTTTAACTTGCTTAGTGTGCAACTAGCTTAGATATGTAAAGCTTTTATTTTCTTGTTTGATGTACACTTAATTTAATTTTTACTCAAGAGCTATTGTTCGCGCCTTGTTATATGTGCTTCAAATGATAGTTTGTTCGAACTATAAAATGTAAAATGCAGGATACTAACCATCTAGTTAGACAATTTTTTCCTGTTTTGACAAGCCATTTGTGAAAGCTGTTTTTGTAATTCAGAGCCTCCGAGTTTGTTAGGAGAACTTCTGAAATATTTACGAATATGAAGGCGGCACAAGGAA